>LOJH01043556.1:8503-18612 GCA_001685095.1 Ellobius talpinus
CAGAGATCCGCCTGCCTCTACCTCCCGAGTGCTGGGATTAAAGGCGTGTGCCACTACCCAGCCAATTTTTTTTAATTAAAGAATCAAGACCTCTAGATGAGCAGAGCAAGGGGTCTTAGATGGAAGTAAGAATTTCGGGAATGAATCACCAGGAGCAATAGTGGTGCCTACTCCATTTTCAGTTTGACTCATGGTTCCGTGAGACCTGTTGGAGAAACGGCATCATACCCAAAGCATGGATAGTTAGCTCCCTGGAGGATGCAACCCCAGTCCTGAAAGCTCTAGCCTTTTGCTGGCATGGTGACAAATTTTCAAAGGAATTTTTTTTTCTCTGTCAGGCCAGCTGCTTCAGGATTATAAGGAATATGACAAAATCAATTAATTCTTGACCATGAGCCCACTGCCACACATCCACGGCAGTGAAGTGAGCTCTTTGGTCAGAAGCAGTGCTGTGGACAAGGATGGATGAGAGTTTGGTCAGAGCATTGCCTGAAGGCAACCCATATCCGGAAGAAGTCTATGTATTCAAGTACGAACAAGATGCCGTTGCCCCTTCTGTGATGGAAGTGGCCAGACTTATTTAAACTTCCTCAGGCAATGGGCTGGGCAGCCTGCAGGACACTGTCCATTAGGGACTGAGTGTTGGCTTTTGCTGCAGCAGAGTGGGCACCCAGCTATGGCTCTGGCCAGGGTAGACATACAAGATCATGTTTCTGAGCTCCTGACACTTTGGCTACGTTGGTTATGAGCTTATCAGTCAACGCCAGGGATGGGTGGTATAAGAAGCTGTCTGGGCTACATAAATGGGCCACCCTGCTTTCTTGGTTGTTTACATATTTCTGAGGGCACCTTTCGGTGAGCATCCACACGGGACAAAAACATCATCACATTCTTCTTGTATCTCTAGCTCCTTCTCAGAACTTTTTGCCACCAATTTTTCTACTCATGTCCCTTCCAAATCTATCCATTCAAGTATTGGCCACAGCCCACGAATCAGTACGGCTTGATATTTCTGGTCATTACTCTTTCCCAAACCAAAATGAACTGTAGGTCCTTTGCCTGTAATTCTGTTGGAGGAGGGGGGCACAGTTCAATTACCAGTGACCACCAGGAATATCTTAGAGACGTTTGTAAAACTGTCTCTGTCCATGCTTGAGTAACTCCAGCATATTGCACAGAGCCAGGTCCAAGTCTTCTGTCTTGGTCATATCTGATCGTGAGGCTGTTGGTGCAGGCTGGGAAAGAGGAGGCGATACAGCTGGAGGAGGGGCCATGGACGTGTCTTCGCTCTTTCTTCACATAACTTATTTGTGCCTCCAGGGCCTTCTGTGTACAGCTTGACAGCTAAAGGCTGCTACAGCCCACAGCTGACTTCACTACCTAGAGGGTTAGACAACTGTGTGGCTAATCTTCCATTGTCAACTCGACTAGATTGGAAACATCACAGACGCATACTTCTGGGTGTGCCTATGAGAATGTTTCTTGAAAGGTTTAGCTGAGGAGGGAAGATTTCCTTTGAATTGGGTAATACTAGCCCATGGGGCTGGATTTGGGACTGCATACAAAGGAGAAAGCTAGCTGAGGAGCAGCATTTGTCTTTCTTGGCTTCCTCACTGTGGATACAAAGTAACTAGTCACCATCAAGTTTGGATGGCAAGTCTTCCCAGCCGTCTTAGACTGGACTCTCAAACCGTCAGGCAAAATGTACCCTTGCTTAAGTTGCTTGTGTCAAGCACTTTGTCACAGCAGTAAACAAAATAACGAAGACAGGAAGTTGATACCGAGAGCAGCCCTGTTGCCGAGGTTAGCCTGACCATGTGGTCACAGGTCTTCAGAGCTGGTTTGCAGACTAAGGAAGATGTTGGAACGAGAAAAGCCCTAGAATGCTATAGACAGCCCTTTGTGGGCTCTTCTGGGGAGAGTTTGGAAAGCCAGGATGCTAAAGGAAACCCTGGCAGTCCCAGCCCATGTTCTGCCTGTGTTCTGAGAACATGAGGGAGACAGAACTGAAAAGTAATTTGCTTAGTGCAGGATCTCAGGTCAGGATAGCATTCAGTCTGTCTTTGTGTTTCTGTTCACTATTGTTTCGCGGTGAGATAGGGAAACCAATGGGACAGGAAGGTAGGAAAATGTGCTGTTTGGCTAAGTTGCTTAAGGCTGTAGACAAGGCAGGTTTGCAGACAGCTGTAATGGTTAAAGAGCTTAGCGCTTTGAAAAAGAAGCCTGGTACTGTGTACTGGGACGACAGGGCGAGAGCCCACTCACAGAAAGAAAGCTGCAATTTAAGAAAACGCAAAATCATCCGAAAGGAAAGAGACTGAATTATGAATGGAGGGAAAGGGGTTCCCGGATCAAAAATAACCACCAGGGAAGTACTTCCCTAGGGTAAGTACACAGAAGTCACTGTAGCCGTGCTTCAAGGGGTCCGGTGCTGCGTCTCAAGCGGGCAACAGAACCGGGCAGTTCGTCTTACGCAGGCGTGAGAGATGCAGGAATAATGGAAGCTTGGGCCAAGGTTTCAGGAAGCAACTGAAGGGAAGCCATGTGTGGCAGGGTCAGATTTCCTACTAGCAGGCACAGAGAGGCCCCTGTGTGGCGCTTATGTTGCAGACCCCGGGATGTTGAAGATATCAAGGCCATGACATGTCCATCTAGGAAAGCTGTAGGTACTGAATGGCGCTGCCTGAGGTTGGGTGGGTGGGACGGTGGGACTGTATGAGTGCTGCAAATAACAGCTAGGTCACTGAAGCCCTCTGGAGTCCAGGTCACTGAAGCCCTCTGGAGTCTAGATGGTTCAGTAATGAGTCCCTTTACACTGGGCATGGAATTGGAGGATTTAGTGTTTCCCACGATGCTTTGGGTTTGTTTGTCTGAGCTTTTCTTGCTAAACTCCCACTCTCTCTTTGGAATGGGAATGTTCACTCCATGCCATTGTATATTGTGAGGATGTACCTTGTGGTTTTAAAATTTTTTTTTAACATTTTACTAGGGGCTACAGTTAAGAGATTTCTGTCTTGTGTTTCAGAAGAGACATTGGGATAGTGGTGGGAATGCTAAAGACTGTGGGACTGTTAGAGAAGGGCTGAATGCATTCTGACTTATGAGACAAAAATGAGAGTTCTAGGGACAGGCGTGGGATGCTGTGACACAAAGAGCCACGCCTGAGTGTCAAGAAGAAAAGTGTGGCTGTACACCACACCAGGAGCCCAAATAAGCCTCCCTTCCTTGAGTTGATTTTGACAGGTGTTTGGAACATAAGAGCTGACACCAGCTCATAACATGATGTGTGCATCTCAGTGTGCATGATACAGAGTGCAGGCCCTGCTAAGGCATAGTAACAAATCAACAGCTGTTCCTGAAAGGAAGGAAGGAAGGCAGGAAGAAAGGAAGTAAAGAAGTAAGTAAGTAAGTAAAGAAGGAAGGAAGGAAGGGAGGAAGGAAGGCAGCAGAACTTTGCCAGGTCCATTATCCTAGCTACTTGGCGAGTTGAGGCTGGAGAGTTCAAATTCTAAGCCAGCATGGGTAACTTAAGTGAGACTCTGTCTCAAAATCAAAAGTGCAGAAGAGGCTAAAGATATAGCCAAGGGATGGAGCAGCTGCTCAGCAGGTGTTAAGACTTAGGTTGAATTCCTAGGACCACAAACCCGTCTTTATCTGTGCAGGGCAGTAGGTTTTGCTTTGAAATCTGAACACTGACCATCAGAGCAAGCTTTGACCTAAAACACTTATTAAAAAGGAACTCAAATTGGAAGTATCTCTTAATTTTAGTATATTGGTTTGGCAGAGTTAGAGATCAAAGCCAGGGACATGTAGATGACAGAAAACACACTACACTGAACTATATCTTCAGTAGGAGTAAGAATTAAGATCAGGGGCTAAGAGATGACTCAGCAGTTAAGGGCTCTTGCTGCTGACCTGGCGGTGGAGGAGCATGCCTTTAATCCCAGCACTCGGGAGGCAGAGATAGGTGGATCTCTGTGAGTTTGAGGCCAGCCTGGTCTTCAAAGTGAGCTCCACGACAGTCAGGGTTGTTATATAGAGAAACTCCATCTCAAAAACAAAAACAAAAATTACCCCCCCAAAAGAGCTCTTGCTGCTCTTTCAGGTGACTAGATTCCCAGCATTCCCAGTTCATAATCACTCATAATTCCAATTCCAGGGGATCCAGTATCCTCTTCTGGCCTCCACAGACACTCCACCATGAGTATGCATGTGTGGACACATGCACACACGTGCACACACACACATGCACACACACTCTTTTATAAAAGTAATGATCAATACTTAAAGAACTAATTTTTGAAAGCTGTTTTAAACTACGCTGGGCTGTTCTATTTCAAGGCTACAGTTTACGTATTCACACTTAAAATCTAGTCATGTAACTTACAGCTAAGTTGAGTAATGAATGACCATTACATGAGTGTTTCTTTGATCCAGTTTACTTGGAGATAAAATCAGACTACAAAGGCAAGACGAGAGTTGAGACAATGTGTCATGAAGATGCAAAAGATGCAGTTACAACTAAACACATGCTAACTCACACCTAAGTCCACCTCAGTCCTGAAAATGCAACCTAAACCATTTAGGTGGCTGAAAAATGCGTGTGTGTCATTTTTTATAGACGTCATTTGGGGTTGGGTTATTCTAATTCTGGAATGATGATCTAAAGTCACCATCCCGGGGTGCCTCTCAATGTTTCTTTAGGTGACAACTCAATTCTCAAATCAGCGCATTTCTAAGAAACTTGAGGAAGTTTCCATATTTATGACTTCTGAAGAGAAATATCTCCGAGACCCAGAAGGGTCGGAAGCAGTTTAACTGTCATGCCTTTTGGCAATTGGCAGAGAGGAAGGTTTGTGAAACTGCACACATGCAGAACGGGGCTCATTACCTCCTCTCCACAGACCTTGCTTTTCCAGTCAGGCGGCCACCTGCCAAGTCTCTCTCATTATAGACCAGAGCTGCCTTTCTCCTGTGGCTCAGTCTGCAATCCGCTGAAAAATCTGTCACATTTAAGTCAGAAGCATCTAGGCGTTTTCTCACTCTCTCTGTCCCCATTCACTGCCCTTAGCTGGCACGATAGTCGGGAGCGGCGTGTTTTCCTCATTCCTCCTCCTTGGAGCTATTCTTGCCGTTTCCTCCAAAACATTTTCCCTCAATTTAAAACCATAGTTGCCTACAAGAGCTGAAAAACGGAGATTGCCACTTCTCGTACTTAAGGAGCTTTCCAACCTGACCCCGTCCCAAGTTCCAGCCCCCTTTTCAGCTACATTGGACCCCTCACCGTCCTTCAATACCTTCATGTTGTACCTGTGTGACCCTTGAGTTTCTTTTCTTTCTGATGTGTGTGTGTGCAAATGCATGTGAGGCATGTGTGTGTGCTTGTGGAGGCTGGGATACAACCTTAGGCACTATTCACCTGGAGCTGCTGAGTAGGTTAATCTGGGCTGGCCAATATGCCCTACAGATTCACTTCTGTGCACCTTCCTGGCATGGGGAATACAAACACGATGGGTTATGAACCACTGTAATCAGGTTTTGTTGCTTTTTTTAATCATTTTTTTCTTTTTTGGATTTTTGAGACAGGGTTTCTCTGTGTAACAGCCCTCGCTATCCTGGAACTCACTTTGTGGACCAGGCTGCCTTAAATTCACAGAGATTTGCCTGTCTCTGCCTCTGCCTCCCGAGTGCTGGGATGAAAGGCGTGTGCCACCATCACCCTGCTTAAAATTTTTTAAAATGTGGATTCTGAAGATCAAATTCAGGTCCTCCTGCCTGCAAGGCAGGCACCCTACTGCCTGGACCACCTCACTCCTCAGCGCACCCCATTTTTTTTGAGACAGGTTTTCACCATCCCTAAGCTGTCCTGGAACTCAGCTCTGAGTCCACATTGGCCTTGAGCTCAGACCTTAGACACCACAGCTGGCTGCATTTCTGTGATATTTTAATCCATGCATTTAGTGTAGCCAAGGCGAGAATGGTAGAGACAAGACAGGCCTTCTCAGTTGCCTCGTGGCTTGTTGTATGCTACCAAATACTAAAGGATAGTGTAGCCAAAGGGCACCAAGTTTCTGCTACCCTGGAGTCTTGTATGCCAGATGACTTCGTAGTAATGCGACCTGTTTCCTAACAAGTTAGTCCACAGGGTCTCGGTACAGACTCTGGCCCATTGTAAGGACTGGATAAACACTGGCAGCATTATTTCCTGTTAGGGCAGAAAAAACAGTTTTGACTTTTCTGTCAACATTCCTGCTCCCTGGAAGAATGTGTCTTATTCATTTCTGAGTTTCTGGGCTGTGACGGAGGGTAGGTGAGCAATGAATGCTGAATGCTGTAGACTACAGGAGTGCTTTATAACAAGGGTGCTGGGGAGGAGGAAGGGCAGACCTCTGCTAACCTACTCGGTCTGAAGAGAAGTTGGGACTGTTTTGAAATGGCTGGTCTCTCAGCACCTCTTCCTTTGAATTAGAGAGGAGCCTCTTCTTCTTTTTGGATTTTTATTGTTTTTTATTGATCTATACATTTTTCTCCACTCCCCCTTTCTTCCTCTTTCCCCTTCTGCCCTCTCCCTGAGACCCCCCATGCTCCCAATTTACACAGATCTTTTTCTCCTTTCTATGTAGATCTATATATGTCTCTCTTAGGGTCCTCTTTGATGTCTAGGTTCTCTGAGGTTGTGGACTATAGGCTGGTTTTTCTTTGCATTAATGTCTAAAAGCCGAAAGCCACTTATGAGTGAGTACATAATATATTTGTCTTTCTGGGTCTGAGTTACCTCACTCAATATGGTTTTTTTTTAGATCCATCCATTTGCCTGCAAATTTCAAGATGTCACTTTTTTTTTTTACATCTGAGTAGTATTCCATTGCACAAATGGACCACATTTTCTTTATCCATTTTTTGGTTGGGGGCATCTAGGTTGTTTCTAGGTTCTGGCTATTATGAATAATGCTGCTATGAACATAGTTGTGGTATCCTTATGGTACGATTGAGCATCCTTTGGGTATATACCCAAAAGTGGAATTGATGGGTCTTGAGGTAGATTGTTTCCTAATTTTCTGAGAAATCACCATACTGATTTCCAAAGTGGCTGCACAAGTTTGCACTCCCACCAGCAATGGGGGTGTTCCCCTTACTCCACACAAGAGGAACCTCTTCTATCTAGAGCAGTGTGTTCAATGTCAGCACATAGCAGGACCACTTGAGAAACTTTTTAAAACATGCCCACTTCTCTCTGCCCAGGAGACTGTGATAAACTGGTTTGGGTGGAGCTCAGGCCTTGGGAGCTTCGAGGAACTAACTATTCTTACAACAAAAGCACAGCTAAGTTGAGACACGCAGCTTCCGGACTGGGTGCATGCAACTCTGCCGACAGACCAAGTGCTGACAGGGTCAGATCTTTGTGCCCAGCAAAGTGCTTCTCACCAGGGGTTGCATAGATGTAAGCAGGGTGGCCACCTTCTCCTAGCCCATCGTTTTACTTCTGCCCAATGGGCACCCCAGTGCCTTGGCTCCGTTCTGTGTGTAGGAATGTCTTCCCCAAAGGCATGGAGATCCATGGAGGGCTATGTATCTGGAATTGGTGACTAAATAAAACTCAAGAGCATCCTTTAACTGAAAGATGAGCAGGAGGGGACCTCTGCATGGGAACCATGGTCCTACCCCAGTAGGGCTTGTTTGGGGGCTGTATGGGTTTTGCAGAGTCATCCATGTTCAGTGCTGAAGGCATCCTATTCAGCAGATCCTCATTGCAGTCCCGCATTGCTCAACTTGGCGCACGGCCCTTGAAAGCAGCTCTGAGCTTCTGGGCGATTGCACTTGACCAGGTACTTCCAGTTTCTAAATACAAGATTCCGTTCTTCTTAGAAATTCCATGGTTCAGAATGGTGTTTCCTTTCTCTGAGCTTACCTGAACTCACTCTCCAACTCACAAAAGAATTGGGCCGAAGCTGAGCCCACAAAAATCAATATAAGCTCAGTTTTATTGCTCTTGGGGACACCATCATATTTACTTGGTGGCATGTTTCACATCGTCCTCTATTTAGTGAAGACTTGAGAAACATTTCTTCTTCTGATGAGTTAGCACACTTGACTGTCTAAGTAGTAGCTGCTGTCCTCTTAAACACAGTAAGATGACTGTAGATTGTTGGACAGAGCTTACGAAAGAGAGCCAGTGTCTCAACACTTGTTGAGACATGGTGTAAATACAATCAGGAAGCAAGGCTTCCCTGTAGAGTCTCGCAGCTACTACCGTGTTTATCAGTATGTATTTGATTTTGTATCTACTTACTACAGGTTATTTATCCCTTATCTGAAAAGCTTTGGGGTTGTGTTTTATATTTTGGAATATTTGAATACACTTAGATATCTTGGTGATTGAACCAGTGCCTACACATGAAATTAATTTATATTTCATACATACATTTTACCTACAGCCTGAAGGTAATTTTATTTCTTTATTTATATTTATTAATTTATTGATACAGAATCTCAGGTGCATAGACTGAGTTCAGACTTGCTGTCTAGCCAAGACTGGCCTTGAGTGTTTGATCCATTTGCCTCCACTCTCGGAATGCTGGGATTATAGATGTGTGCTATCACATCTGGCTGAGGGTAATTTAATGCAGTATTTCCAGTGTACCAGTGCTTTGACTGACATGTGTCACATGAGTTCAGCCACGGAAGTTTCCATCTGTGCCATGGCATTACATCACTGCTCAGAAAGCTTGGGGTTTTGAAGCATTTTAGATTTGAGATTTTTGAATTGGGGATACTCAATTTATGATGGCTTATTTTATTGTTTATTTTTGTCTCGTTTTTAAAAGCTAAAGCTTTGAGTCACCACCATCCCAGCTTCAGCTCTCACGGGCTAGGTGAGGCCTTGGCTGGCATGGCCCCACGGTCACACATCTCCTAGTTGCCTTCTTCCTCAAGGGTGCTGCTGACAGGACATTCAAGCCATCTTCCTGCACTATTTCCAATAAATAAGCCAGGTCAGGATGGTAATGTTGTCTGGTTGGTTTTGTTTTGAGTCTAGGCCAGAGAGTGCAGAGAAGATAGCGGAGTGAGAGAAAAGTGCAAGGTGAGTGTGCAGAGCTCAGCATGGGCTGGACTGTGCAGGACCGGTGTTCACAGCGAAAACAGCGGCCTGAGAAGAAGCAGAGGGCAAGCCTAATTGGGTGACTCAGTTTATGTACAGGTATAGCCATGCTTTAGTAAAGGCATCAGAGACGACATCAGCAGGGAGCCGGCGATGACCGAAGCTCCTAGGCGTAAGCTGTTATAGCTGCAGGAAGGTGGAGACCTGACTTCTGAAGGTAGAGGCAGCCTTCAGTAGAAGGCTGTGTACAAGTGGAGGATATGCATGCACACACACATACGTACACATATACACACATACACACACAGAACAAAACACCACCATCAAACTAACCTGAACAAATTAAGGAGAGGAGATGGAGAAATGGCTTAGTGGTAAAGGATACTGGCTGCTCTTTCCAGAGGATACAGGTTCAGTTCCCAGTATCCACATGGCAGCTCACAGCCATCTGTAACTCTGGTTCCAGGGTATCTGATATCTTTGTGTTTTTTTTTTTAAAGATTTTATTTTCATTTTTCAGTTTGTGTGTGTATGTGCTTGTGTGTGTTTGTGTGCATGTGTGTGTCTGTGTATGTGTGTGTGTTTGTCTGCTTGTACGTTTGTGTGTTCATGTTTCTGTGGGTATCCACAGAGGTAAGAAGAGGGTGTCAGACCTGAAGTTAGAGGGTGTTAGAGCTGAAGTTTCAAGTGGTTGCAAGCTGATCCATGTGGGTGCTATGAACTCAGGTCCTCTATAAGAGCAGTATTCACTCTTAACTGCCAAGATATCTATCCAGCCCCCCCAAACAGATCTTTGCTGGATTTTCAACCTCCAGATCTTTGAAAAAGAAATATATTTCTTCTTTATAAACCCTGTGGTATTTTTTATGGCAAATCTAGACAACTAAAACAAATGGGAAATTATAGAAGGGATAGTGTTGGGTGACATGATCATAGAAGGGTTGGTGTTGGTGACATGATCATAGAAGGGTTGGTGTTGGTGACATGATCATAGAAGGGTTGGTGTTGG
>LOJH01043557.1:278-12102 GCA_001685095.1 Ellobius talpinus
GGGGAGGACCTTGGACTTCCCACAGGCAGGGAACCCTGACTGCTCTTTAGACTGGAGAGGGAGGGGGGATTGGGTGGAGGAGCAGTGAAATGGGAGGAGGGGAGGAGGTGGAAATTTTTAATAAAAAGAATATACTTATGGCCTTAAAGAAAGGCAGAAAACAAAAATAATGGACTGAATGTAAAAGAGAATGAGAAGTAGAGAGAAAAAATATTAAGTGTTTATGTATGATGATTAGTAAATTTCTTTTAGGGACACCTAACTTAAATGGAAAACTAATTTCTCAATATACCTTTAGATGCTAGAATTGTCTCATGCATTTTTTGTTTCACTGAACACTAGCACAACAGATGAACTAAATTTCTATTAGGGACTTCGCCTCATTGACTATCCCTATGTTATAACATGTATCAATTTTGCATTTCAAATACACATTCAAAAGTTGAACAGCAGTGTACAGAGCTGGGAAAACTTACCTAAGAGCAATAAACATGTTTCACCTAAGGCGTTTGCTGACCCATCAGTAACTCTCTAACAGAGAAGTTAACTTCTCCCACCTGGACAAGCTTCTAGTGGAATGAAAATTTCCTAACAATGGCCATAGAATTGTACTGATTATCTTAATAGCTGATGGAGATAAAGGAGCTAAGAGAATACAATCTTTCAAAACAAATCCCTCTCCACAACATGTTTTCTGTTAAAATAAAGAGACTCACAACCAGATGACAGTGATCCTCTTTTGGAAAGCTAGCCACACATTAAAAAAATCAATAAGTAGTCCTGCAGTCAGCACACAATCCTCTTTACCAAGGTCAGGTGGAACTATTCTTAAACCATAACAAAGAAACCAGGTGTTAGTATTCTCATGCAAAGGTGGAGCACTGCCCACTGAGCAAGCTCTTTGAGCCTCACTACAGGGTGATAACTAATATTGTCTGTCTACTAATAAAGAGGCTGAAACTGACCCAAACTTGAAATGAAAAAGATACAAACATTTTATAGTAGAAAAATAAACCTCCATTGCTAACAAATTAAAGCATAGTGAGATGAGGAAAAAAATCCATTCTCAATGCTTTAAGCAACATATCAGCTGTACTTTCTAAGATAATCACAATTCCCATAGCAGTGGATTTCAAATTATAGTGTATGTTACAATTATGTAGAGTTATCTTCTCATCATGTGGTTTATATTGGGATAATGTACAGAAACTAATGAGGACATGGTGAGGCTAATGCATCTATTTCTTTTCCAAATTTACTAGGGAGTTTTCAAGTAGACCCTCTGAATACCATACCATGTAAACACTGCAATACTGACAATTTAGACAAAATCACTTGACCTTGTCTGTTGTATTTTTATTTGTTTCTTTTTATAGCAGTTTTTAATTTGAGAACATTACAATGTAATTACATCATTTCCCACTTTCCTTTACTTCCTCAAATCTCTCCATATAATTCCCATTTCTTTTTTAAAAATTCCTCGTTCATTTAATAGTCGATTTCTGTGTGTACAAACCCATACACAAAGTTGGAGTTCATAGAGAAAGAACTTGTTGGTAACAGGGAGAAGATCAGTGAGAGTGACAAGAGTGGAAAAGAGAGTAATATGGATTGAATCATTAAAATATGTATATGCCTAAAGATGACAAAATAAAACCTGTTGTTATGTATAATTGATATAGGCCAGTAAAATTTCAAAAAAATCAATTCCTTTTTTACAAACATAGAAGGATTATAGGAGTTATTTCATTCAAAAATTATTTAATCTCCATTTGACTTACAGTTTAAGTCATAATATAAATTTTATAAAATGTATACATGCATATTTTTCATTTTTATAAGAAAGTTAGAGAGTCATACTGGATAATAGAATTATTACTGAGCACTGAGGTAATTATGTAAGTCTGTTTTAAGGATGAAATAATGCTGCATCATAGAATGCTACCCTCTTATTCAACTTATACTTTAATTTATAATCATCTTTTTATGCTGTCTGAACATGATATGCTTGCATCCTAGTGAAAAAACATCAGAAATCCATGAGTTTAGCTAGTAAAATAAAGCAAAGTCATGCACGTATTAAGAAAGAATATCATATAGATGAAAATAACTCCAGTTTCCACAGGATCAAATTCTTCTTAAGGCTTTCAGATTTTTGTATTTTCTTACCAGAACTGAATCAAGAAATGAAAATCAATTTTTCTTTAAAGTGGATGTATCAATGTTCACTCTTCAATTAATGATTTTCATAGAGTAACCCAGTTTTCTATATGATATAAATAGATGGATCTGGGCTGAGAGTGTGAAGACAGATTATAAATCTGGCCCATGATGCATAAGTATAACATTGCTATAATTATTCCATGGATGTGAAATGCTTAAGAGCTACATACTGTCAGGGAGGCCAACAAAGAAAATTCCCCTCCTGTTTTGGAATAGATTTTAGTGTCTTTCATTGAATATCAGATCAAATAGTTAGATGGTATTTAGGGAACATACTGGATGATAATTGCATATTATTTAAGAAAATAAGAAACACATTGAACATAGCAAAATGTTTGCATTATACTAGGTGTACTGAAAATTGGAATAAGGGAGAAGACAACAGAGTTATATGTAGTTACTCCAGGGCAATATGACCATTTAGAAAAGTGACAAGCAAGATTAATCATTTATTCAATAGAATATTTTGTAAGCCTGGCTTCATAATAAGAAGCTATATAATTGCATACCAATAAGTTAAAAGTTTAAAAGATAAAATTCCAATATAGATATAGAGTTGTAATTTTAGGAATTCTTATAAGAAAGAACTCTTATCTAGTTGAAATTCCACATAATATATAGTAAATGAGGGGTTATTTGATGATGATTAGATAGGAGAAGTAGATAAAGGATGGATAATGGGGATAAAATAATGTTTTACCAGGAGGTCACTAATAACATTCTCCAAAATATTGTCAATCAGAGGAGGGAGGGAGCAGAGGAGGAGAAGAACGCTTCATAGGCTAGGGAGAGTGGCAGATCTGAAGAGATAACTACGGTGAGCAACAGAGTCACCACTAAGAGCCACATAGAAACTTACAGTCTGGGCCAATACCTTAAGCCATGTTAGTATTTGAGGGTCAGGCTGCCACTGGAGTCAAAAAGAACTGGGTGAATTATGTTGCCACCCTGGGCCATGGTGTCATGCAGACCCAAAATGTGTCCGAGGACCATGTCTGGGTTCATGGCTCTACTGCAGCCAGGGTTTGTATTTATATACATGACTCTTATTACCATTGAAGGCCCAATCAGATGACCAAGGTCTAGGCTGCTACTGGGGCCATGCTGATCTGGGTGACCTGCAATGCCAATTAAGGCCACAATGACATCCTGACCCTGGGCTGCTGCCAAAGATCATGTCTGGGTCTGTGTTGCTACCACAGCCTGAGTCTGTGCTTATATCTGTTGCCTGTATTACAAGCAAAGGCCACACGGATTTCCCAGATCTGGACTGCCACCTGTGGTCATGTTGGTGTCCGAAGGTTGTGCTGCTGCTGGATTCATACAGACCTGAGTAGCATGTGCTGCCAGCAGGGACCATGGCTTGGTCCATGGTCCAACCACTATGGGGGTCTATGTTTGTACACATGGCCCATGTTACCACCAAGGGCCAAGTGGACATCAATATCCTGGGCTACTATCTAGGGCACCATTTGTGTCTGAGAGTTGTCCTTCCATTGGGACCATACAGGAAAATGATATCATCTGGGCCTAGTCTGCCTTCAAGGGTTCCATGACCCTGCCATAGCTGTGGTCTGTGTTGATATCCATGGCTCATATTACTGCCTAATATGGTGAGGATAAGGCTGCAGAGAGTTGGCCCCACCCCTCACTGCCTAAAGCCCTAAGGAAAAATGGCTCTGCACCTTGCCTGGGCAACATAGTACTCCCTTGGCAGAAGTATGGGTGAGCCAGTCTTGAAGACAGGAGAGTGGAAGAGCTAGCTCCACTGTCTGCTATTTGGTAGCAAGGGATAGGGAGAGATACCCTCCTTGTCCCTTACTCCCTGTCACCTACTGCAGGTCATAAAAGCTGGTCCCAGGGTCATGGGAGTGGAAGAGCTGACCATGTCCCTCTTGGTCTGAGGCACTTGGAAGAGTCAGTCCTGCCCCCTCACTGAGGCAGCATAATAAGGATGATCATATTGATGGGGGCACAGGTGAATTGGCCAGCAAATGTGTCTGGAAGATCTAGACCCACCCCTCATCTGCCATAATGTAGAAAGGGTGAGGGATAGCCCTCCTCCACGACCCACTCCTCACTACCTCTGATGGCTTGGAGAACTGGTCCTGAGTTCTTGAGAGCTGGAGAGCTGGTAATGAAAGGAATCCTTCATCAGCTGTGGCACTTGAGAGAGCAAGCCCTGCACCTCACCTGGGCAGCACAGTAGAGATGTTGGGCACCCATGAACCAGCCCTGAGGTCATGAGAGCAATAGAGCTGACCTCACTTCCATTCATATGTCCCATACAGCAATCAGGAGAGCAAGTGGGCCCTGCATCTTTACTGGGAAAAGCAGACGAGCTGGTCCTGTTGGTGTGAATGTGGGAGAGCAGGATCTGAGGGTCTGAGAGCACTAGAACTGGCCCAAGTCCTCAATGCAGGCAGCATTTAGTAAACTGACAGGACAGTGTTGGAGAGCTCAAAGGTGTAGAGACAATGACAGAAATCTGCCAGACTGGCCAACCTAGCTACTACCCAGGCCCAGAACCAGGGATATGAGTTAGTCCACCCCAACACTGACCTTCCCTAGGAACATGGGAAGGGAACAAATCTACAGATCCCAAACTGGAGAATCTATAAGACACAGGACAACAACAGGATATCCAAGAGCAATCCGAGTGAGAGCCCAGTGTTGATAGTGTAGCAGAAGCCAGAGGCCTCAAACCAGGCCAATGAGTGACTCATAGCAGTGAACATTTACAAAAATAGATATATGGACTAAAGGGTAAACTGTGTGAGTCATCAGGTTATACTACAGCTTTCATGCTTCTTTTGTTTTTTTTTGTTTGTTTGTTTTTTGCTTTTTGTTTTTATTTTCAATTTTGTTTTGGTTTGGGATGGAGGGGCCAAGGGCAGAGAGTGGAGGATACAGGACAGCGAGATAAGTGTGACTGACAAGGATGATGTGAAGTCCACAAAGAATCAGTAAAAGTTATAAACTTGAGCAATGTGATTAATTGAGCAATATACAATGAAAACACATTCTAATATTTTGTCTTAAAAATCAACTCAGAGGTATGGATTTTACAATGATGGAGTGAAGTCCTTTGCGAAGGTATTGCTCCTGAAAACTCATACAAACACTGAAAGTATTGTAAAAGTCAAAATTTTCAGAACATGACAAATTATTCAAAGCTTTCTCACAATCTGAAGAACATTGATACAAGAAAGCAACTAGTCCCCATGTGAAAAAAAGGTTATAGGAATTTTATACTGCTCTGCTCATATTTACATACTCTACATCCATGGTACATATAAAAATATTCTTTCAATGAGTAGGTGAAAGGAAACAGATTTGAAGTTCTGTAAATTTTCTTCCCCAGAGCACTGTCACATTTTAACTTGTCTGAAAACCTCTGGTAAAAGCCCCATAAAGAGTATTCTTGTCATTTGATTTTGCTCAGGACTTACTCCTTGGGAAAATACCTCTCCCCAAGGTGAGTTTTTGAAAACAAGAGATGCAACCGTTTAATCTTTCAGTTGCCTAAAAGCTATGAAATTAGTTGGTGCAAATATGCATCTACCTAAATATAAAAGAGGAAAACTGATATCAACATGCTCATGGGGGCTTTCAAAAGTTCTGACATACACCTGGGAATCCAGAAATGTGTGAACATAGAGAAGTATATTAGCCCAGGAAACACCTGAAAATACCATAATATTTCATCTCAAACTCTTCTTTTTTTGGATTTTTCAAGACAGGATTTCTCTGTAGCTTTGGAGCCTGTCCTGGAACTAGCTCTTGTAGACTAGTCTGGCCTTGAACTCATAAGAGATCCACCCACCTCTGCCTCCCAAGTGCTGGGATTAAAGGCATGCACCACCACTGCCCGGCCTCATCTTGGACTGTTCTTGAGGTCCAAAGTAAGGAAGTAGAGAATAAAGAAAATTTTTAAATTACATACTAGATTTTGAAGATATAATACAGCACATACACCCTCAAATATACAAGACTATATGCAAGTCAATACATAAGCAAATATACAAGACTGAGACAAAACCTTTGAAACATTCCTGAGTAGCTACTTTATGCCTAATTACCTAACTGGACAACAGTGGCATCAATATCTTAGATGTGACAAATATCAATCTGGTTAGAATTAATGTCTACTTAATAGGTGGGTGAACTCATACATGGTACTATAAATCCAGACAACTACCCATGGCTGCAGGGGAAATAGACCCAATAAAAGAATCTACTATTACCATTTTGTTAAATTAATAAAATTTCTTACTATTTTCCAAATACCTTGTGTTCAAAGATAAGTATAGATATTTTTCCTCATCAAAGAAACTTTTTTTTTATTTTCAGCAGGAGACTAGTATAGAAAATTACAATTGGACAAAGTACAAAGAAAACATAATGGTGGAGTGCCCATCCCCAAATGCGATATCGATAATGTCCTCAGGCTATGGAAATATCTTTGAAATGGACCTGGGCAGATTAAAAGATGACAGTGAAGACATCTCCTAACTGGTATCTTTGAGATGTGACAGGGATGCTATACTAGTGAAATATCAATAATGTGACTGCCTGCACAAGACTGTATAAGTCCCTATTAATAAATATTCATGAATGGATAGGGGAAGGGCTCATAATGCTTAATACATACTTTAAAATCTGGAGGAATCTACTTCTACTTTCTGAAAAGCTACTTTTTCTTTTCTTTTTTATCTTTTTAAGGAACAAGTTCCCTTGTAGGTTGTGAAAGCCTAAGTACTAAAACCTATAAACAAGTACATACAACTAGTGCTAAATGCATACATACTAACTGAAGAGAGAGAGAGGAAGAGGTAGATTGAAAGAGAGAGAGAGTGAGAGAGAGAGATCAAGCATGGATATATGGGGTATAGGAGGAATCAAAGAAGTAGGAGGGGTTGATTTCATGAAAATGCATTCATCAGTTCTATCTTCAAGCAAATTTATCAACCATATGACCAAACTATACAATTCTTTGACATATGCTCAAAGGAATCATCTCCACAGATACTTGATAAGCTATGTTCATGACAGTTTAATTCACAATAGTTAAAAATATGGAACAACTGAATGTTTTTTAAAAGATGAAAGGATAATGATAATGTGGTATATATACACAATGGAATACTATTCAGTTGTAGCGAAAATGAAATTACGAGATTTACAGGTAATTATATGGAACTAGAAAAACTGAGTGACCTAACCCAGACACAGAAAGACAAATACTTCATGTTCTTTATTACTTCAGAATCCTTGATCTGAATATTTAGAATGTGAATAAATCACCTGGAGTAACAGAAAATACCAGGAAATTGAAAATGGACAGCAGAGATGTGTGAAAGAAATAGTTCTAGGGAAGAGAAAATCAGGGTACAAGTGCTATGAAGGAGGAAATCAGGAAAATATGAGACGACCTGGTAGTATAATCCTACCTTACTTCCTGTGGCTGCTGAGTTCATGAACTCTACAAAGGAAATTTAACTGTCAATTCACTTAACCAGTGTAATTTTGAGCTGCATTATACATATATATGTTTATGTCTACACATAAATTTTGTTAAAAAGATGAAGGATTGCTAAGAACACGACATGTACAAATATAAACACCATTATAATAGCATCTAAATAGTTCAAGCCAACATTAATAGAACTGTTAAGACAAACAGAAAATGAAATGATGATAGTAGAAAAGAGTAATTCCTTCTCTATAATAAACAATCAAACTTCATATAGAAAATAAAATGACAGAAATTACATGATAGAAATTGCATGTAATAGTCATATACATTACTCACAGTATAAACAGAATGAAAAAAATCTTCTCAATCAAGTAGTCAGGTTATTTTTCCAATACAAAAACCTAAGTTAAGAAAACTGGAAAGTTTATTAATATAGGTCATCTAAACTACATATGTCCAAAAATGTGTCAAAATGGATGAAAAATAAAATAAAAATTAGAAAATCCTTTTTGTTTCCCCCATAACATGCTGGCTTTTGCTAGAAAGTAAATATGACCCGATGGCTTTTCATAAACTGTCTTCATAAAACTGAATTTTTATTTCTAAATTTTTGAAGTGTAACCATTGGTGGGCAAACAAACCTTTCTTTTTCTGATCACCTCAGAAAGCAAAATTTTAACACACAATTATTTAATAGGAACTAAAGATAAAGGCAAATATGTTGGCCTTTGTCTTTGGTCAAAGTAGAGAAGAAAAGAGTTCTGTTTGCCTACTTATGAATTGAGAAAATTGCCTGGAAATTATCTTAGGAGCTCTATCTCACCATTACCATAGCAGCATGGCTTCCAGGTGAATTAGTCAGTGATCAGTTGCTGTGCAGACATACAATGACCAAAGCCACTCTTCTAAAGGAAAACATTTAACTGGGACTGACTTATGTTTCAAAAGTTTACTCCATTATGGTCATCCCTGGAAGCACAGCAGCTTATATACAGACATTGTCCTAGAGAGGTAGCCAAGAGTTTTACATCTGTGTTGGCTGGTAGCAGGAAGAGAGAGTGGCACTGGGCCTGGTTTGAGCATCTCAACCCTCAAAGTCCACCTCCTAGGAAATATTTGACCAAACTATGCAATTTTTGACATATGCTCAGAGGAATCAAATCCACAGATACTTGATAAGCAATGTTCATGGCATTTCAAAAAATTACACACACACACACACATGCAAATCCTTGAAGAGCAAACAAATGTGTGAATACCATATTCATGTTCATTGACTGGAAAATTGAATACTGTAGATAGTTATACATAGGAATTTTAGATTACTTTTATTAAAATAAAATTTAAAAAAACAAACAACTTAATTCACATGGAAACAGAAAAGACCCTAAAGACTCAAAAATAATGTTGAGAAAGAACAGAGGTGGTAGCATAATTCTTTTGAACCTCACATTACAAAAGTGTTGACAAATGTTTCTGTCTTATCTCTTCCTACAGATGTTCAGTACCAAAGAAATACAGAGAAGTCTACATTAATTGTAAACTGGTTGACCTATAAGTTCAAACTTCTTATTAACTATTATAACTTATATTAGCCCATAATTCTTGTCTGTGCTAGTCAATAAGACAATAGAGCTAATAGGCCAAAGAGTGATATAGTACAATTTCTATGTGGTTATTTCAAGTCTGGGTGGCCGGGAACAAATGATCAGTCTCCTACAACACAAAAGCTATAATATTTAATTATATTAATATAGGACAAACAGAAAGGACAATATAACATAATAAAAAGCCAATAAATCCATTTATGAGGAGTTAGATTATTTTTAATATAAGTACTTGCAATGGTTATTCTTAGTTTTCTTCCTGATTCCATCAGGAATCCAATTACTTGCAATGGTTATTCTTAGTTTTCTTCCTGATTCCACAAGGAATCCAGGGAAATAAAATTTCTGAGCATATCTGTGGAAGCATTTTAAGAAGAATGAACTTAGGGGAAGACATTCAATCAGAAAGTAGAACTTTCTTGTCATATCTCAGTTTTAAAGACATGCCAGGGAAAAGCAACTCTCCTTGCTGATCACTTCTATGTCTAGCTTGTGTGTCTATTCTTTTTGTTCATACCTAACTAATAGCAGAATACAGTTTCTTCACCCTTCCAACATGGACTGAAGATCAGTGTCACTCCATGAATCCTGCAGATTGTCATGAACAGACTGGGACTGTTGAGACAGCCTTGTGAATTGAGCTTGTAGTTGATTTCTCAGACTCAAGGATGCACACCGTTTTTCTACTGTGTAGAGAGCCACTGTTGGACTAGCTATCTCATACTGTGTAAGCCAATCTAAAAGGTTTTTTTGAAGAATATATTCATTCTATTAGTTCTTATCTTTTAAGAATCCCAAGTAGTTGGATGGAGAGATTCCTCAGTGGTTAAGAGCACTAACTCTTCTTCCCAGAGGATCTGGGTTCAATTCCCATCAGTCATATACCAGCTCACAACTGTCTGTAACTCCAAGATCTGACACTCTAACACAGTCATACATGCAGACAAAACACCAATGATCAAAAAATAAAAACAATAAATTATCGTTAAATAAAAAAAGAAAAGAAAAAGAATCCCATCTAACAATGTAGCCAGAATAAATACAGGAGAATGGTATGCTCTTAAATAAATAGTTCTGAACAAACTATAGGACAATCATGCAAAATAAGAAAATTTTTACATAATACACAAAATAAACTCAAAATAAATTTAATTTTTATGTGTGTCATGAAAATATAAGACTCTTAGAAGACAAAATTGATTATTTATTCATATTCATTCTTGAATATTAACCAAAAAATATAGTGATATAAACAAGGTTTCATGCATGAAAGGATGCAGTCAGCAAAACAAAGAAATAAACTATAGGTCTGTAAAATATTAATATTTCTTTTCTTGTCATTTTCAAGTTAATCACTTAATTTTAAATAACTGATCTAAACAATATACATTTATTTAAAATATTAACCTTGATTGGAATATAGATAGTTTAAGGGAACAAGAAAATTAAAACAATACATTTAAAAATACCCATTAACACAAAACAAGGTGATAGTGAGCAACAGTCAGGAAAAAAAGATAGAAGATCTAAAGAAAAACTGTAAAGCAACTTTCAACTAATTACATTAAATATACTGATTAAATATTTCTGTTCAATGGTCAACACTAGGGAAATAAATTCCTTTTGAAAATTGTGTATGGTACATACAGGAGGCTGCGATGGAAACAATAGCCTTCTAATTTTCAATATTAGAAAATTGCATTGAATAACTCCACCAGATTTTCTATTCTGAATATTATGTATTATGTGTTTGTGTATGCAAATTGAAAATTTGTAATATTTATCCGGAGTCATGGTTAACAGAGTATTTAGAATATTCACTTGTTTTCTATAGAAACATAGTTTAACTATTTTATATGTTGTTGGTGGAGTGTGTGCTACTGGTTCATTATTATGATTACTTTTAATGATCCTAAGGCCATATTTTCATCATTAAAGAGAAAAGTGCTTAGTCCATTGTGTGAACTATTTATCAAGATACAACAAAATGACAAAATAATGTTTAAAGTTTAGAAAGATATATTTGTTTCAAATATTTTCTTGACTGGTTACAAATAAACAGTTTATTAGAAACAAGGAGCTAAGTAACTCCATGCATGACAGTTTCAAATAATTTTAGAAATTACAATATAATATAATGACATTGGTTGAATGCTCTTAGTATATCTGGATATAGTGGTATACAATAGAATGTATTCATGAATTTGAATTCTCAACATATTCATTAGATAAAATAACCTAAGATTTTTAAGTATGACCTGCAGGAGATACTTACTGCCTGAATGCTTAGAAATTAAATTGCTAAAAACAAAATGCAGAAATTTGTCCCATTTCTGAATGTTGATCTCACAGCTGTGTAGAATATCTATCTACATTTCAACTAAGGGCATTAATAAGTATTAAATTGAAAATTGTTTGGCATTAATTGGGCTATAGATGTGTGAAAACAGTTTGATGAATTCTCATGGACTTCTTTCTTTCTTTCTTTCTTTCTTTCTTTCTTTCTTTCTTTCTT
>LOJH01043559.1:0-12530 GCA_001685095.1 Ellobius talpinus
CTTAAATGAATACAATTTGTATGTTGTTATTTCGGGTGTATAAGCTAGCCATGCAGGAGCCGGGTGGGATGAAAGCAGGCCCGCTCCCTTATCACTACAGGCCAAGGTGGCTGATGCCTGAGAAATAACACCCCAGGTTGTCTTCAATGTCTCCACACACAAGCACACATACATATACATATGCACCTGTACACACATGCACCCCCCCACACACACATGCACCCATACACTCATGCACCTGTGTGCATATGCACATTTGTACACACACATGCATATGTGCACACACTCTTGTAAACAGTGCACCTGTCCACACACCTGCACACATAAATGCAATTGCACACATAAGAACACCTACACACGCACATACATGCGCGCGCACACACACACACACATACACACACAAAGATGCTCTAACAATTACACTCATCTACTCTCCTCTCACCTGAATTAGAACCCCTCTACTCTGCAGCATGCACTGTGCCAGCAATCCTGATTGTATAGTTTAATACACACCAAAAGAATTAGACCAAGATACAGTAAAGGTCCTGAAGAGCAGTCTCATTATACTGGTTGCTTTCTTATTGCTGAGGCCAATACATGATAAGATAATACTTAAGGAGGAAGAGCTCGTTCAGGTTCGTGGTCTGAGGAGATAGTGCATCGTGGTAGGGAAGACATGTCAACAGGAGCATGAAGGTGCTGATCTCACCGTGTCCACAGCAGGAGGCGGAGTGATGAAGGTTTATGCTCAACTGGATTCTTCATGTTCTGCTTTTTATTTAGTCTGGAACATCAGATCATGGGATGATCCCACCCACATGAGTCTCCCCTTCTCAAGGAGAGCACTTTTCTAGACACACCCAGAAGTGTATCTCCCGGATGATTTCAAATCCAGTCACATTAACCAGGAAGATGAACCCTCACACTCAACAATGGTGAGAGGCATTCCATGATAAAGACATAAGCGATTTAAAATAGAACCTAAAACTCAAAAGCAAACAATCTGGACAGAGGCTAAGTCAGGAACATGTTGAAACTCTTGGAAGATAGCCTCAAGTCTGCAGTGGAAAATTCAACTAGATCGATTTCTGCTTACAGAGATTAGTGAGGGATTGGAGAGAGGGCTCAGTGGGTAATACACTTGCTTTGCAAGTGTGATACATGAGTTTGAATACTCAGCACCCAGATAAAAAGCTGGGCATGGCTGCCTGTGCCTATAACCCCAGCATCAGGGAGCAGAGACTGGCAGATCTCAAGAGCACGCTGGCTGGCCAGTTTACCAAAACAGTGAGCTTGTGGTTCCGTGAGAAACCCTGTCTCAGAGTTTGTAAAGTGACTGAGAAAGACACCTGCTGTCATGTTCTTGCCTCTGCATGTGTGCATGTAACAGTGTGTCCACCTGCACACTCATACACATGCAACACACACATATGCACTAAAATAAAAATAAATAGTTAAGATTGATTATTATATGCATACTTTTAGCCAGAAATTTTTACCAGGGATCTAACAAGATAGTAAGGAATTTGTGGGCCATGACCAAGACTTCCGGACTAAGAACGGTGTTTGAGGCCTTCCCCTGACACAGCATGTTCTCACATTAGGAGGGGTCAGTCCACTGCCCACAGAGCAGAACGACTCTTCTGGCAGAACTCTGGCTTACTAAAGTGGAACTTCGTGCAGCGCCTTTCTGTGAGCAAGGACTCCAAAAAAGGCTTCACCCTATAAGCTAAAGGTGAGTCAGAAAGAACTATTTCCACTTAACCCCTAAAACGGAAGTGGGAGATTGTGCTCTGTGGGCATTTAAGAAGCCTGAAAAACACAAACGTGGATTTTCTTTGACAGAACTTGACAGCATTCGTGGCATCAAGTTATGTCTCCGAATGTATGCATGCAACATACAACTCATCATGAAAATAACCACATGTAGGAGTCGGGTAACATTGTTTTGGAAACATCAGAAACAATGTGTGTTTTGAGCTGCAGAGGCCCTGGTAGAGTTACCAGCAAAGAGAGGAGAGGCTATGCTTGCTGTGTTCTAAGAGATTGCTGTCGCTACTGTTGCTACATAACAGACGACCCCCAAACTTAGCAAGACAAAACCAGCAATCTTGTTCTTATGATTTTATGCAGTCCGGGGAGAGCTTGACTGAACAGTTGTCATTTCAAGTCTCTTACGAATTTGTTGTGAGAGTTCAGCTAGGCTGGCTGGTAGAGAGATCTTGTGCCTGGCAGTGGGCTGGCTGCTGCCCAGAGCAGCTCTCTGTACCTTCTCTGACAAGGTAGTCTTCAAGCAGCTAGCTGTCTTCCATGGCAGGTGGCTTCCCTCAGAGTGAGAGTCCTAGGAAAGCCTGGCTGAAGTTGCATAGCTTGTTCTGAGTGTTCAGACAGCACAGGGCTTCGTTTGTGCTGTTCTCTTGAGCACAGGAAATAACGGAGGCCAGACCAGACTCAAGGGGCGCAATTAGAGACTTCCTACCTCTCAGTCAAAGCAGCATAAAAACCTTGCAGCCTGAATTCAAAGCTTTTATTGAGAAAAAAAGAAATAAGCTTCTATTGTTTAAAAAAATCCTGTGAAGAGGCTGGAGAGATGCTCGGTGGATAAGATGCTTGCCACACAAGGAAGGGAGTTTGAAGCCCCAGAACCACATAAGTACCAGGTGGGTATAATGTTCTACCTGCAATTCCAGAACTTAGTTAGCAGAGATGGGGGTTTCCCCTGAACAAACTAGACTACCCTTCTCAGTGAGCTCCCAGTTCAGCAAGAGACCTAGCAAGAGTAATCAAGGAAGACTCCGGATGCCAACCTCTGCCCCCCCACATACCACATGCACACATGCACACATGCATGCACACACATACGCACATGCACATACACCAACCACACACACATACAGATGCAAAACTATAGATTGATAAAAGAAAGCAAATCCCAACACAGGTCTAGAATGGAGTCATGCCTATAATCTTGGCACTTGGAAGGCAGAGGCAGGAGGATCATGAGTTCAAGGTTAGTTTGGGATACATAGCTCAAACTCCCCATTCCCACCACCCAATGAAGGGGAAAAAAATGAAAACTCGAGCAGATCAACAGCATCTTCTGAACAAAGAACTGTTCTAAATGTTATCCACCCTCCAGGTAGAGTTTAGCCATTCAGCCACGAGATCACATGCATATTGTCACAATGGCCAGCTCTGCTGAGAAGTGACATGCAGGGGCCACCCTGTTGCAGCCACTCACACCCCTCTTCATGTTTCTGTTTTCCCCATAGAGATGCCAAGGTGACTGTGTGGAAAGGCCAAGAGTTTGTGTTTTAATGGTTTTTCTTTTTATGTAGCATTTAAAATAGCAGGTTCCATTATAGCGTTTTTATACTTAGCTCATACCCTCCCATTATTCTTGCTTCTCTGTATTCTTTCTGCCTCCAGAGAGTTCTCTCTGCTTTCATGTTATGCATGCGTGTGTGTACATGTCACATATATTAACAAAGCCTACATATAAAGACCTGATACTCATCTTTCTTTATCTTCCACTTCTATGACCCTCTCTTGTGGAAAACCTCATGGGGAAAGGAAAGGCTCTGGGGAACAGAGAGGCCACAATCCAAATTATCCTGTTCTACTTCCACACCGTGTTTGACATCGTTCCATTGCTCGTGGAGGCTGAATAAAACTCCACTGCATATAAATCCCATTCCCTTCATCCACTCCTCTGCTGGTGGGCACCTAGGCTGGCTCCATGCCTTGGCTTCTGTGCACAGAGCCACAAAAATCAGAGAGGCGAGGGTACCACTGCCGTGTGCTGCCTATTGTTCCCCAGGCTTGCGCTCGGGAGTGGCGTGGCTGCGCCACGCAGTCGGTCTATCTTTAGTTCTTTGAGGGCTCAGCGGGCTGCACCAGCTCACATACTCACTGGCGGTGAATGAGCGGACCTGAAAAGCACCAAGTGGCAGAATTCAAAGCGGTCTCAGACAGCGCTCACACGTGCCTGCCCCCCAGCACACTGCGAGAATGAAAGACCCTCAGGCAGGAAGAAGATGGCTGCATTGTGAGCTCGCCCAGAATTAAAGTTTGAAATGGCTGAGACACTTGTGCCAGTCTATAACAGGGGAATTCGGTGGGGGGTGGCACGGATATGAATAGACATTATACAAAAGAGGAAGTTGGGGGAGGTGTACACAGGGTCTCATTTTCTGGCTTGAGCTTCCCTGGAATTTACTATGGCAACTTAAGTTGACTCCGAACCTACAGTAATACCCCTGCCTCCATCTCCCAAGGGCTGGGACTAGAGGTGTGGGGGCACCACAAAATAGATCCCAATTAGCAATGTGGAGCAAGCTGAGAGTCAGCATAGCAGAGCATGAGCTATAGAAATTATAAAACATACAGAACATATGACTGCCCATACGGAGAGGAGATGTGTATTTTAAGAGACACTTCCAGCACATAGATGAGAGTCTAGGCCTGGCTCTAGGAGGAGAGGGAAATACAAAAGTGGGAAGAAATAAAGAAGAGTGGCTGGGGAGATGGTTCAGTCTGTAAAGTTCTTGTCACATGAGCATGAGGACCTGATTCAGATCCCCAGCACCCAGGTAAAGAGTCAAATGTGGCAGTGTGCACACTTAGCATCTCTATAATCCCGACCACTGGGGAGGCAGAGACGAGAGGATCCTTGGAGCTCACTGGCCAGCAGCCTAGCGGATTCCATGAGCTGAGGGTTCAGTGAGAGGCGCTGACTCAAAAAATAAGGTGTGAAAAACACCTGTCGTCACCCTCTGGCTTTCACATGCATGTGCACACATGCAAATGAACACATGCACATACCTACATGAACATGTACATACACCACATACCATGATAAATAAATAAATAAATGAAATTAAAAATAGTGTCAAAGGGGGCTGTAGGTGATTATGACAGTTTTCTGTGAAACAAGGGGCAGAATTCACTGGAGTATTTGCCTTTGAGGTAAATTAGGTACAGAAAGCAGACTTCCCCATCAAGTACAGAGATTCAACCTCACCTGGGCTGGAGTGAGTTCAAAACATGGCTCCCGGTGGTTCTGTGAATGCCCTCTGCAGCATCCCAGACAACCTTTTGTGGTTGCTTGAATACATCTGGTGACAGGAAGCTCATTGCTATACTCACGAGCTAGTCTCCTTAGCAAGGCCATCCTAGGTCAAGCCTCACCTTCTGTGCCTTCCAAACCCTTGACCCAAGTCCTGCCCTTCAGAGGACTTAAACGAGCCAGGCTGCTGCTGCTTCCCCATGCCAGCCCTCCAGTGGCTCTCCGACTCACACAGCATTCAGTGAGTCTCCATGATCTCCATGCTTGCCCTGTTCTCTCCCCCACACAGCTTCTATTCTAGCCAAGCTGGCCCCTGAGATTGGATCCAACTACCAGGGTTCCTTTCCAAAAATGGCTTCCCCTTGTCTGGGTGTAGCCTAGCCAATTTAGCATATGACGAGAAAGATGGGCACCCCCTATTCTGTTAGTTTAACCTTATACTACATGGTTTGGTGTTTTCAACTGTGAGTGAGCATGTTTTTTCAAACTAGGATGTTATGCAGAGAAGGGGGTAGAGAGAATGTGTGTATATATATATTATATGTATATACACATATATGCATACACACATATATATATAATCAAAAGATATATCAGTAAAACAAGACCTGAGCAGCAACTTGGCCCCCTTGGCCCCCACATTGTCTGGGTACAGACATAACTGCTAGTATTTAACAGAAGCAGATCTATGCTGTCAGATACAGGGCCACTTTGTCACTTAAAGAGGTGTCAGGGAGAATGTCCTCATCAGCCTCGTTCCTTATATGAGTCCCACAGCCTTTGACTGTGGAGACTTCCAAACTAGTTAACCTGTCCCCCACGGGTAGACACTCAGGGTGCTTCCAGTTGTTTGCAGCATTCAAAGCCACCAGGGCTCTTTTACCCATAAGCCAGCTCTGCCCTAGCCCCAGCACTCAGAGCCTGTTGAGTTCTTGTCTCCCAGGAGCTAGATTTCTCCTCCTGCTGCCTTCGCACCCCGTTGCAGGCAACACTGGCCTCATTTGAGACTCCGTTGTGCTACTGAGTCTGCTCCTGTCAGTTGCGAGTCACCAGCAAACAGAAGGAGGAAGCCCCTGCCTCCCCATTAAAATCATTGATAAAAATCTCAAGCAATGTAAAGGCTAATGGCAGGTCCCTGGGGAATTCCAGGTGTCCGTTCATCCGTCACCAGGGAGGTGACACAGGAGCCAGCCTCACTACAACATCCTTGACTCCTCCTGGTCTGGACCTGGACTTCCAGTCAGGGTGAGGATGACCACAGGCCTGCTGACTGACCATTTGATGCTGGTGACACCATCCGGAATGTCTGAAGAGGAAAGGCCTGGCCTCGTGACCAGCAAAGTTGGATCCAGTCCTGCCCATGGCCAGCTGTTGTTTCAGGACAAACTCCTCCAGAGAGGAAATTTCTGGTGTGCACCAGAAGTGGTACTGTCTCAGGCAACATAAGCCCAGGAAGGACCCAGCTGGTCTTCTCCAGAACAAACCTTTGGACCTGCTCCTTCCTCCCTCATTCTTGCTTTCTCTCCCCATCTCCCCTCCTTCTCTCCCTTCTCCTCCTCTCTTCTCCTGGTGCGCCCCCTCCTCAGAGAGAGTTAGAACTACCTTCTTATTTTTTTCCCATCTGAGAGGACTAAGGCAAGAATGCCATTCTGTTCTTTACCCTTGAAATCCCAATTCCTGTTGCATCAGCCGCACTATAGGCTGAACCAGCCACACACCAGCGTTTGATCTTTGTCAGATTTTCCCTGCTCACTTTCAGTGTGGGGCCTGTCCCAGCTGCCCTGATCCACCCACTTGATTGGCTATGACAGGTAAGGCTCCACTGCCTAGCGTCAGGACCCTCTGGGTTCTCTCTCCTTAATTTCCACAGCTCAAAGCCATGGACCCGCCTTTCGCTGTGTAACTGCTTCCTTGGAGGCCCGGAGGCCAGTTGCGGGGGGGGGGGCACCTCCCTCAGCACATTGCTCCTAAGACCAGTGTCACCCCAGCGGCTGCTTGACAGGCAAGAACCCCTGTCAACTTTGTTTCTTGAATATTAATCCATATTGTGGTCACAGCCAGTGCAGAGCCGGTGTTGCTTTTATTCTCAAATGCATAAAGAGGAGACACGCAGAAGGAACCTTAGAGACATCCAGGAGGGGGATTGCCTGCCTTTCTGCCTGCCTGCCTGCCTGTCTGCTTGCTTGCCTGTCTGTCTGCCTGCATTCTTTCTGCTGCCCCACAGTCCACAGCTCTCCCCAGATGCTTCCCACTTCCCCGCTGTCCTGGCTCCCTGACTTCTAGAAGGAACTGGTGGTAGGAAGAGCCACACCCAGCCGTGAGAAGCTCTTCTGTCGTGGTTCTTCTCTGAAGAACCAGACAGGTGTAGGATGGACTAGAAGTCAAAAGGGAAGGGCTGCCCTGATGCGAGGTCAGGTCCTCAGACACAGGTTCCTCCAGACACAGGGAACTGTGTGGAATGCGAAACTCATGTGCGCATGTGCGAGGAGAGGACCGCGCGAGGTGGGGTCCTCAGACAGAGGAAAGGGGGTACCCCTAGACCCAGAAACAACACAGATTGTGCTGCTCATGTGCACGAGTGTGAGGAGAGGGAAGAGGAGACTGCATGGGTGGGGCAGTACAGCCCACTTCTTCCCAGCAACCATGCTGATGGAAGGCTCCTCTACTCCAAAGAGAAGAAAGAGTTGAGACCTGGAGCGAGCCAGGCTAGCTAAATGCACGGCCCAGGCTAGGAGAGACTCGGAATTCTTCCTCTGTGCACATGGGTTCCCCAGATCTGTTTTCTGCAGGTAGGAGACTTGTTCCCAACTTGACTGGACTGTTTGGCCCATCCCAGCTTCTCACACCTCCCCCGCTGTGGCCTGAACAGCGGCCAGAGCATCAGCGGCGCACAGAGGGCTGCTGCATCTTGCAGACTTTCTTGCTGGCCCACGCTCCCGTCTTGTCTCCCTTAATCCAGTACTCCAACTGTCCCCTATAAAGCAGGGCTGCAGTGTGACACAAGGCTTGGGCTCGCAGGAGGTGGGGGTGTCAAGGGTGAGCTCAGAGGATGCTGAGCAAGGGCAAGAGAGGGTTCCCCACCCAGGGAAGAGCACCCTTGTCCCCTCATCTGGCTCAGGGAAGCCACCTGGAATTCAGTGGGATTGTGCCAAGGGAGCCTATGCTGTACAGTTGGATGGAGTCTGATTTGCAATTTGCACTTGATAAAGGTGACATGTCACAAGAGGTGGCGGCTGTCAGTACTGTGACTGCACTCTGGGACCACGTCCTCCCACTACCTGGAGTAACCTTTGCTGGCACTGACTGAGGCTGGTGTCATTTGACTGAAGCCTTTCAGGCCATTGCCCTTCAGAGTGGGAAGTTCCCCTCAAGGTGGTGGCTTCAGACGTGACTCAGGAAAGGGCTGCAGACAAGATCTGGGTCCTGCCATACACTTGCAGTGTGCACTGAGGAGTGTTTGTGTTGGGGACAATGGATCACATGGTTCCAGCCACGGATATGTCACCCAGAACCTGGCACCCTAAGTGAGGCCTCAGTGATCCTGCTACCCTCCTTGGCTTTCTGTGGGTGGCTTTCCAAACACTCCTGCCTGGTTCCTGTACTAAGGGCCCATTGAGGACCTGGGTCTGCAAGCAATATTCATTCATTCTCCTTCCTGGCTTCTTCCCTCAGTCCCTCTCTTCCTCCCCCTCCTTCTCTTTGTCCTGCCTCCCTCCTCATTGTCCATCTATCAAGGCCCTCACTGTGAAGACTCTACATCTAACCATGGCAGCCTCACAGCCACCCAAGACCTCTTAGGACCCACAGTGCCACCAGCTGACAGTAGCCCCATTGGGCCTAGCCTTGGGGTCAAGCATGAATGGGGATAGGTGTCTCCAGCTCCAATCCTGGAAGTTCTGGGCTCATCCCTTTCTTTATTGCCTGCCCATCAGGGAGATTTCCTACTCCTTCTCTCTGTTATGTTTGGCCTGGGGACAAAGGGCGGCAGTGTCCTTCTCCAGGCCCTCTCCTCTCTGATCTTATCTGCCACCATTGTCATTCCTATTCATCCCCCACTGTCCTCTTGGCTGTCCCTCCAAACATTCAACATCACCACAGGGCCTTTGTACACGACATCCCCTCTGCTCTGTCTGTTCTCTTTCATGTGCAAGTGTCTCATTCTTTGATGTGGTACTCAAACATTCCCCTCTCAGCGAGACATCCTTGCCCTCCCTAAAGCCACCCCATTCCTTCTCCCCTCCTGCCTGTCCTTCCCGACCTTTACCTTTCCTGTTTGTTTTTCGAGACTGGGTTTCTCTGTGCAACAGCCCAAGCTGTCCCTGAACTCTCTCTGTAGACCAGACTGGCCTCGAGCTCACAGAGATCCACCTGTCTCTGCATCCAGGGGGCTGGGATTCAAGGCGTGCACCACCACTGCCTGGCCTGATCTTTAAGTTCTGTTTCCTTGTGACATTTCCATAGCTTTGTGCTGAGCCCAGTGCCTTTGCACTGACCTCCCCACTTGCTAAGCAGGTGTTCCATCACTGAGCTACAGGGACAGCAGAACGATCCTGCCCACCTCTCACGTTTATGTCATTTAATACTTCTCATCCTCCACTATTAGCCTGCTGCTTCTGTGAGGTCATGAACTTTTGCCATTTCTCAATAAATACGTTGACTGGGAAGGGGAACCAACATTTAGAAGTCAGCAGCTTCCAAGGCAACTTCAGCACTCATGCAGGTGGCCAGAAGCCAGTAAGTCTTAGCAGGAGCTGACCTGGGGCCGGAATGTGTGAGGAGGGCTCAAGGTAAGGGGTGGGGGATGGGCCTGTGTGTGTGTGTGTGTATCTGTCTGTCTGTCTGTCTGATGAAGCATCTCCTCCACACCCAGGATGCCTACTCTGGCCAATGCTACTTGAGCCTCCCTACCCCAGCTTCTCAACCTGTCCTTAGACGAGGACCTGACAGCATGGAAGAGATGTGACAGAGGGAAGGATGTACCTACTCTACACAGGTACATTCCATGTGCTGGTCCTTCACCACAACCCATTTTCCAGATGATAAAACAGCTTCGTGCTGGTTCCATAATCTGCCTGCTATAGAGACAGAAAGCAAAGTGAAAGAATTTATACCCAGGTCTCTGCCTTGCATCTCTACCTACCCTAGAGATGATGGGAAGACTGTATGGGCCATAGAGCCGGTTTTCTTCAAAGAGGTCTCTGAAGGGACAGCATTGAGTAACAGGGTAGGTTGGGGCAGTTTGGGTCCTGTGCAGCTCCAGTCACGGGGTAAATCCCATATCCTCTGGGCATGGGATCCTCAAGGCCATCTCAGGGGTCAGGGACAGCTCTCCTCAGCTCCCGCTGGCTGGCAGCTCCCTCTGCTGGACCCAGCCCTGAGGACGGGCTCAGACACAAGGACGCCGATGTCTGTCTGCACTTGGGGGCTGACTCTCCCTCTACCATGGAATGAGGGAGTCACGCTCAGGGCACCTGCCAGGTCTTCAGAGTGTCTGTTGAGGAGACCTACAGAGGATGGTGATCTGAGAACCTCGGGAGAGGTTGGCTACAGAGGGACTTGGAGCATCGCCACCTCTCCACTCAATCCAGAGGCAGCAGTTATGCCTGCAGATGAGAGAGCAGGGCTGGCTCCCCATCAGACTAGAAACTCCCTGAAATTAAGTGCAAGTGCCTCCTCCTTCAGACTAGGAGCCCTTGAGCTGTACCCCTGCTCAGCGACATAGAAACCCAACTGAACCCCTACGTTGGCAATCCCACACATCCTCTGGGACAGCCGTGGCCTCCCAGCTCCCATGCCTGTCGCTGTCACTCCCCACCCACCAGTCTCCTCTTCTTCACATCAGGACAGACGTGGGTCCCACCCTGACCTTGGTAGCCCCTGAGATGATACAGTGGGGAACCTGAAGGAACGGGCCTGGGATGGGACGTGACTGCTCCCCTGAACTCAGCTGCAGGCTTGGTCACAGGGAAAGTGATACCTCTGGGAGGTGGAGTGCCCAGTGACATCAGTGTACGTGACTGTCAGCCCAGTTCTGCCTGCCACCACCCCGCCCCAGCACGCCCGTGGAGCACACTGACCTTCAGAAGCAGGCGCAGAGCTCTCTGCATGCCCATTCCAAGGACAGTCTTGTACCCAGGGTGAGCTCCGCTCTTTGACTGCTTGTCTTCCAAATGAAGACTTTGGGGTCGAAGGAAACCCCCTAGCCTCAAGTCCTCTCCTTCCTGGGCTCCTGGGTCAGGAGCCAGCTGTGTGCCAGGTGACCCTGTTGCTGGCAGTCCTACCCAGAGGGGACTGATCTCTCCCTTGGCTCCGTTAGACCTTCCTCCTGAGAACCTGGCAAGCTTCTGGGGCTTGGAAGCCAGTGCAGAGGGCACCTGGCTCCCCATCCCAGGCCTGCTGACTGAACCACCAGGCCTGGATCCCTAAGGGACAGCCAGGATAAGCAGGGCTGAATGACCCAAGGAGGCAAGTTCAACCACCTTGGATGACCATCACTTGCTTCAAAGAAGCTTTTTGAACATTTCACAGATGTACTGGTTCTTTCTCAGGGTCCTCCCCTGAGCCCCATCAAAGGGATGCTGAAGCCAGGCTTAGTAACTACACATAGCTTTCAATCCAGAGCAGAACACCAGAGAAGCCAATAGCTAAACTTTACTAGATTAGGTATTTGAGTACAGTCTCAACCTGTCATTGGCTGACCCTGAATTTACACCAGTACACACACACACCAGTCAACAGGATGCAGCTCGGGTCTCAATATGGGCATATTCCACTCTTTCAACTGATGCACACTGTGGTCAACCCTGCAGCTCGCTGCAAGTATATCACCAGTTAGGGGAATGAAAACAGCCAGAACAGTAGGACATTTAAGAGGGCTATCCAGGAACAAGAAAGCCATAGTGAGCCTTGATAAGCTCCCACACATCCCCGGGGCACAGCATGCATCCTTGGGGACACCAGAAAGGGCCTCTGCTAGTTGCTCATAGCCACAGAGCACTCAGGGTGTAAAGGCCAGGATGTACCGTAATCCACTGGGAGTCTGAATGTACTCCCAACCCACTCACAGATCACCAGGCACAGGGCAGAGGCCTTCTGGGATCAAGGGATTTATGTACTATATCCAACCAGTTGGTTGATGGGTTAGCTCTGAAGACCCAGGAGTGATTCCTAGGAAGCCAGGATGAAAAAATAAACACACAAATTCAAAACAGGGCATATGAGATAGCTCAATAGGTAAAGGTGCTTGCGGCCAACCCTAATGACCTGGGTTCAAACCCTGGGACCCACGTGGTAGAAGGACTCTCGCAAGTTGTCATCCTCTGACCTCTACATACATACACAGATCAATATTAATTAAATTTTTTAAAAGAATTCAAAGTGTTGGGAGAGGTGACACATGTCCTTAATTCTAGCATTTGGGAGGAAGAGGCAGGTGGATCTCTGTGAGTTCGAGGCCAGCCTG
>LOJH01043560.1:0-10456 GCA_001685095.1 Ellobius talpinus
GAAATCAATTGGGGTAGGATTTGATGCAAGAGCCGTTACAATTGCTTTTCTTCTGTGAGATAGATAGTTGGCAAAGCTGCTGCCATGTGCCAGGTACCGCTCCTTCGAGTCTCAGGGAGGACATTAAGGGAGGGTCCCCTCTCAGAATAGATGTGAAGTCGTGCACTGGCTGGACTTTTGCCTCCAGGGAGCAAGCGTCCATCTCTGTAATACTTTGTTCCTTGGAAATCCCTTGTGCCACACCAAAAATACCCGCCATGTCTTGGAGCCCTCACCAGCTTCTACTTGCAAAAGCTCCAGCTCACAAAACTGTATTAAGCATGAAGTGTTATTTCAGGGAAGAGTAAGGACTGAGAACCACAGGGAACACTGAATGAATTTTTCTTTACAGGGAGTGATGGGCGGCACACAAGGCTTCTGGGAAAACATACCTCACATGAGCTGTGGAAACATCTGCCGTGAAAGCGGACCACTCCAAATTTACAGAACGTTGCTGTGCTCTTTTAGTCTACCACCGGACAGCCAGCCCGCAGCCTTCTTCGTGATTTTCCTTACAGACCGATTTGACTTGGAGCTAGCTGCCGCAGCTGATCCAGGAGAAAGGCGCCTGCTTGGCTAACGTTCATAGGCAATCACTGACAAATTCGGAAGATGTGTAATTAGCATTTCGGCGTTGATTTCTTCTTCAATTCAGATTGGGGACATTTTAATGTTCTCAAAGTCAAGGAAACAGGATTATGGAGAATGCAAGGACTGGAAGAATTAGGTTCAATTGCTACCATTTACTGTGAGCCAGACTCTCTGACCTCTACACATAAAATGGGATTCTTCCAAGGAGCAAGCAAATGGAATTACATGTACTTTTGTTGACCTTCTTGTCAGTCTTCAATATAGATAGGTTTTTAAGGTAATCAATGTTAGCATGATAATAAAACTTCAAATTATGCTCGGATCAGATACACAGTCTGTCATTAAAATGGTGGTGGTAGGGTAAGATGATAAAAAGTATGATTGCTGCATTTTTTCCATAACGGTATGCTTTTAGGCTATCACATTAAATCTATATTTATTTGTGCTTACACATGTATTACATTTTAGTGGGATGAAAAATAGAATCAATTGGACTCAAAATATACTAAAACTATTTTTTATAAAAATAGTGTTAATTTTGGACTTAATTTCTGGAGGAGTTTTTGTTGTTATTTTTTTTAAACAGGGTCTCACTGTATAGCCTTGGCTGGTCTGGAACTTGCTACATAGACCAGGCTGGCCTCAAACTCATGGAGATCTGCCTGCCTCTGTCTCTGCTTCCTAAATGCTGGGGACAAAGGCATGCACCACTATTCCCAGCTGAAGTTTAATATTTTAAACAATTCACAATCTGTGGGAACATGGAGCCCATTAGAAAACATTGTCTAGAGCCACATGAAGGTTTATGTCCTTGGTCAAGCCAAACTTCTCATGTCCCTCATCTTTTGTAGTGTTTTGTTTGTCTTAGGGCTTTTCTTAGCTAAGTCAGGAGGGTTTTTTGTTGTTGTTTTTTGTTTTTTGCTTTTTTTTTGACTAGAGATTGAATTTAGGACTTTGCTAGGCAAATACTTAGCTATATCCTCAAGTAGTGTTGCCCCTGCCTTCTCCCCCAACCCATGTGTGTGTGTCTCTGTGTGTGTGTGTTGTTGTTGTTGTTTTGTAGGAAGATCTCGCTCCATAGCCCAGCCTGGCTTGAAATCCACTATGTAGCTGACCTGAAGCTTGTGTTTCTCTTTCCTCAGCCTCTCAAGTGCTGGGAGTACAGGCATGAGCCACCATGCCTGTCAAGAAAAGGTTCAACAGAGATGAAAAAGGAAGGAGAGACAGATGGGGGATGGCTTTGAGTACTTTGTCCAATAGGTTCTGCCCTTCTGAGTGTGTGCTACGTAAGCCTAATACACCTTGCACTTGTCCTGAGGACAGCACATGAATTTCCCTGTATTATGAGATAGAGAGTTGGCAGAACTGCCGTCGTGTGCCAGGTTCGGCTCCCTAGAAGCTCAGGGAGCCTCCATTCAAGACGTGAGAATATTTCTCCAGTGCATAAGTGCTCAGAGACCCATTTGCTGTTCTTCACAGTAGAGTAATCTTGGGAGCAAGCTCCTAAGGCTATGGAGTCCAGGGCACATGGTCAAATCTGTTTCAGGGAATGGGAGTGAAGTAAAGGCCTGTGAGATGGATCTATAGCCTCAGGAATTTCACTGTGAGTGCAGTGTGGGTGTTTGTGGGCTCATTTTGTGTCACCATCTCTCCTTTTCCCTCTCACTGCTCTTCAGAGTCCCTCTTGGCCACAAAACTAAGGGCAGAAAAATCTTAAGGCAGTCACACCAATTCTTTCTGAGCTTGTGACATGGGAGATTACAAAGGGTCTCTAGCTTGTCAGCCCCTGAACTTGTTTAATGCTCTGTTGATTTGAAATTCATATTGCTTTCTGAAGAAGGGCTCCACTTATCTGCGAATAGGCAGTCTTCTGTTCAAAATTGCAAAGTGTTTCTAGCACAGGAGCGTACCCTGGGCCTCTCACCCTGCTGCTCACACAGCAATGAGAGACTGGGGACGATTAGGCTGAGGTGAAAATCAACACAGTTTTAATAGAAATTAAATTCTCTGCGCACCACAAGATGGCAGTTCAGGGGTATTCTCTAGTTTCAGGGATAGCCATTTCTTCTTTCCATCTGGGCTGATCAGAATATTTTGAGATAGTAAAATAGAGTTTTCTAGACATTTCCTGTTAGACACATAGTGTAATTACAAAGGGCTCACTGTAGGGTCTTTTGTTTTTGCTTTTTACCAGGTTAGACGACCTGTAAACTAAAGAACGTGCTAGATCACAGCACCCATGTTAGTACAGTACCAACCTTTGCGACAGTGGAGACGGTGAGGGTCCCCACATTGTCCCTGTGTCCCTCTAACCACCCTTTTGTGTCCTATCCTAAAACTTTTTCTGAAAGCTCACCTATAAGTTGGTACTCTTCCTGCTGTGTGATCTGCTCCCTTCACATTGTGACTTTGTTCTTGGTGACTTTCCTAGTTATTAAGCTAGCTGATAATTAAGTCCTGCTAAATTATTAGCTGGTGTGACCTAAGATATTACATTATCACCTGGGATTAATGTAAGGTAGGAATTTGTTGCTTAACTGCAACCAAGTCTTAAAGACACAGAGACCTGAATTTCTCCTGGAGCCACGGTGAAGGTGTGACTACCCCAGAAGATGGCTGCCGCGGTGTCTGACGGTGTCTCTTTGCTTAAGAACTGCTATGGCCATGCGTGATCAGAGAGGAAAGAGTCCCATGCTATTCCTAGTTCACGCTGTACTTGCCTTATTCAATAGCTCACTCACACTGGTGACACAGACCTTGACGTGCTGTCCCATCGACAGTAGATGCACTGTGTGCGCTTCTCCTCAGCCCCTTCCTGGCTTTACTGTGGAGGTGTCTGAGAAAGCGCAATGTCATGCTTGTACCGTCTATCCCTCTTGCCTGCAGCTGTGCTCTGTCAACTCTGCCTCTGGTCTGTGTGATGGCCGCGGTCCTGTTTAAGGCCTCTGAACCCCATCTTCTCTCACCTGCTCAAGGGCAGCACTCAGGCAGTGCACTCCTACTTGGAGATCATGCCATTTGCATATGTGGGGGCCTTTTTCCATATCTTCAGTGGTATCACCAGCAGTAGCCATTTCCTTTTCAATCCCACTTCTCGTTCAGGGGACTGAGCATTTTTTTCCAAATGCTTTTCAAATCAGAAGGGCTCAGAAAGCAAACCTGGCTCTGCTCTTCCATTCCTTGCCCCCTATACCTCTTTGGTCTGTTTTCACCAAGCTCTTCTCTGTTACCACTACCAAAAGGTTCCTGGTGAAGCTCACCAGTGTACTCCCTCCCGGCTCATTTCAGTGCTTTATTCCAGACTTTTTTTTATTGCTGTACTGCAATAGTTTATTACAACCCAGCTGTGCTGTGCGGTTCAAGATTCAACCTCTCAGCCACATTAATGACCCTTCATTGTTCTTTCCTAGCAGTCACAGTCGCTCTGAGGGAGAGCTGGGTCTTTGTGTCTTTCAGATGTTAATACCAACTGATAATTTTAACACCAGGTGAGGCGTGCAGGGATGTGAATTTGCTTTCTGGGAGTCACCTCTTGTAATGGTCATTGTAAAGCTCAGGACTTGTTTGTAGCAAGACACTAGTCTTCAAATGGACATGTCATTTCTTCCACTTACGCTACTTTTTAGTCACGTCAGAGAACTTCACATGTAAAAGAAGCAACTGCTGCTTCCCACACCAATAGTGAGACTTGCATTTGTCAGTGATTGTCACAAAAAAGCAGATTCTAGAAATGGGTCTATGACCAGTGTCTTCATGCAGCTTCTGGAACTTCAGACTCCTTTGCGTCCTTGCTGCCTCACTTGCTGCTCCTTTATGCCCTCTGCTGACTCCTCCCTACCCCTGATCAACTCTTAAGGAAACCCTCACTGGTAAGGTCCTGGGGCCACTTTTGTTCTGATCAACTCTCACTTGGCATCTCCTCATGAGTTCAGAGACCACTGACTGCTAAATATACCAGAGCTGTATCTCTAAGCCAGACTGCTGAGTTCTGATTCACGTTCAGGGTTCAGGGGCATCTGACTTTTACTCCCAATCTTTCCCTCCACTACAACACCCTCCCCCCCCCACCCCTGTCCTCAGCAGGCCAAGTGATCACAGGGCAGAACACATCACTATTCTATTTCAAATCCCAAAGTTGCGGCTGAACACAAATCCAAGTTCCTGTGACTGGCCCCACCCAACCTTCCTACAGTTAGTTACCTTTATCTTTGTGCTCACTCTGCTCCAGCCGTGCTGGCTTTCCCACTGGCCCTGAGCTGGCCCGCTGTGCTCTGCCCAGGACCCTGCATGTGCTCCCCCCCTGCTCAGACGGCCCTTCCCCAGCATCTGCATAGAAGGCTCTCTCCTCCAGGTCTTTGGTAAGCAGGGCTTCTTGAGGCAGCGGAGACCTTCCTCCATCACCCTAATCACACTGCCACCCTCCCCCATCTGCCTGCTTTGCTTTCTCTTTCTCCTTGGACCCATCACTCTGTATTCAGAAGCTTTTCTGGTTTATCTTCTCTCCTGCCCCCAGGTTGTAAGCTCTGTGAGGGATGAATCTCCGCTATGACTAGATAAAGCTATCATCAGGGCCCAGCTTATAACCCAGAGCCACAAACAGGGCATAAGGCCCATTTCTCAAATCTGTAAGGGCTCTTTCTATGGAGGGCCACTGCATACGAGCTTCAGAAAGTCAGCTTTCTAAAGACAGGGATCAGGTCTGCACCTAAGGATCTCTTCTTCCATGGCTGGGAATTCACTGTGGAATTCCCCACCCCATCCCCACCCCTGGTTAAACAGCTGCTTCTGCAGCTGAGCGCAGGATCTCAAAAGATGTGCATTCTTACTGTTTATGGCTGTTCTTTCTACTCAGGTGCTGTCATGCAGTTTTGCTTTCCGTGAGTCGTCTCCTGTAATGGTCACTGTAGAGCATAAGCTCAGGACTTGTTTGGAGCAAGAAAGCAGTCTTCAGATTGGCGTGTTGTCATTTCTTACATTTATTCTGCTTTTTAGTCACGTCAAAGAACTTCACATGGAAAAGAAATAACTGCTTCCTACACCGACAGTGGAACTTCAGAGATTGTTGCAAAAAAAAAGCAGATTCTCGAAGTGGGTCTGTGGACAGTGGCAACCTGCTCTCATGCTGAGAACATTTGCTAAGTGCTTCTCCTGGGCCGACAGTACAAGACGGCATGTTTGAGAAAATATTGGAGAACATGAAACTGCATTCTCCCAGTTCTGATGCGGAAAAGGGCAAACTGCCCGTCATTTTTCATCTTCCTATCTCATTACAACAACAAGGAATACAAGAAAATTTGTAAATTTTATTTGCAGTGCAGAAGTGACATTGAATCAAACAGCTGTCAATGACATCTAGACTCTGAATTTAAGTTATAAAAATATTAGTGTGCTAACAGGGCTGGGGAATGATGAAGTCTTTTTCATAGTAATCACACAGCTTCAGGTTTTGATGTCATTTGTTACAGTGTTGTCTGGAATTGCGAAACTGTTCCGTTAGAAGTGATCTGGACAAGTCTGGACTTGACATTTGATAGTAGTTGGGTAACCGAATATCATAGTGATGTTTTCTCCCAGTGTATACCCTGTCATTCAAGGCATAGAGTTTATCTGCAATGTCGCTGCCAATCAACACGGAAAACAAGCGGGAGATGTAGTGGTGCTGAGCGAATAGCAGGTATAATTTCTTTCTCCTCCAAGACACATACCGACAATCAGTGTCTGCTGTGAGGGTTACCTAAAAACATGAAGGTGCATAAACCAGAAAGTGAGAGATTAAAACACAGTTATTAAAGATTTATTTTTATGTGTATGAGTATTTGGCCTCCATGTATGTATGTATACCACATGTGTGCAGTGCCCAAAGAGGCCAGTGCAGTGTGTCAGATCCCCTGGAACTGGAGTTACAGATGGTATGAGCTGCTATGTGGGTGCTGGGAACTGAACCCATGTCTCTGCAAGAGCAGCCAGTGCTCTTAACCACTGAGCTGTCTCTCTAGCTCCTTCAACCAAGTTTTTCTACCACAAATTTTAATTGAATTTCTTACTTTCCTCTTAGGTTAAAAAATATTACAAAACTTAAGATAGTAAATATTAAAATAAACTAAACTACATGATTTACTTCTTCTCTAATAACAGTGCTTGCACAGTGCTCCTCTTGATTATGTCTTGCATTTTGCAGAGCTATTTGGTATGAAAATGAAAGCATAGAGCTGGCTAATATCAGAGAAAGACAACTAAATATGAAGATTGTTGACTTTTAACACTAACACCCTTTCTCTAGTACAATATGGAATACTAATACCACTTTTCCATATTTACATGAATTTGAATTTGCATTAACATGTTTATAAGAAACAGTATAGCATCATAAATGGAACCAACTGAAATGATTGTCTAAGCCTACCAATACATGGCAGCTGGAAGTGACAGCAAGTTTAGAAATAACTGAAGCCCATCAGCATTTTTTAAATTTTCAAAAGCCACTTATTTTGTAGTAAGTGCAGTTTCTCCTCTTGGCATATTCTAAACTATCATACCCACCAACAGTGTTGAAAGTCAGATCTAAGTTATCACATATTAATCCCCAGATGTCAGGTTCAACACAGGACACCTAGACAGTAGCCATCAGACTCCTTCCTGCCACAGCTACCCCCATTCTTTTTGTGACTGCCACATCAGTCAGTAGACTCAGAATTGGGAAGGCTGCATGAGGCAAACTGTATCCCCAGTAAATATAAATCAAGGCTGTATTATATGTTGTTCTACATGTATGCGTGCTTGCTTTAAAACTAAGATTCATCTGCTCAGAAGACTGGGATGTTAACCATGGTGCCTCTTCAGCCCTCACCTGAAAAATGCCTTCCTCTGTGGGTCTTAGTGAATCCCACTCCGGAGAATCCAGGAACTGAAAGGGGAAGATGTGATGCAGAAATTCGCCATCAACCGTCACTCTGATCCTAGCAAGACACAAGAACATCTCTTATGAGGGGAGAAGAAAGTATGCACACACTTGGCCGTGTAGTGTGGGGGAATGTCCTTCCAGCCTCTGGTGACTTCTTCCCTGTGAATTTGGAAGAACCAAATATTGAACGCAGATACTACCTTGGTACCCTAGAAGATCTGGGCACTGATGCTCCTCGCTTAGCATCTGGAATAGCCATAGGGGAAACTGGTCAAAAAATCATCAGGGTGCACGTGGATGTGTTCCATCCATCTGGATATTGTGCTTTGGCACAAGACTTGCATGTACTCGGTCAGATTTTCTGATTATGTGGAAGGGAGTTTAAGGTGCTACAAGCACCTCTGTGAGTCAAAGGTTTAACCTTTTCATTTACATTAAAAACATATTATTGTTTGCCCCCTCAGACTTTTCCAAGGTTAGCGTTTATACATTCATACTCTTGAAGTTATCGCTCCCACTTCACACAAGGGGGATGTTAGAAATTACTAAATAAATTTTATAATATAAAATCAAAAGTTCCCAATCATGTAGAAGAAAGCCAGAAGAGTCTACACAAAATGCTTGTGTCCTAGTGAAGGGTCTATCTGTTCAAGCTGCTTTGTCCTTCTTGACATTCGGTGACTAGCTACAATGCAGCTCCTGCATCCACAGAGCTAAACTCATGCATCAGTTTCATGGCTTGTGAGCTTTATTTCTAAGATGAACGACTAGATTATCTCCTGACCCAAGTAAACAATACCATGTCCTCTAAATACCTGCACCTATGATTCATGTCTCAAAGATTTCTCCAAGTCTCGGGGTGCTGAATGCCACCCAGGACTATCCTGCACCAAGATGGAAAAATACAAAGCAAAGAAACACAGACAACTGCTAAAGGGAAAGATGAGCACAGAGGGTACAAACCTTCCGGAGACAAGCATGGAGAGTCTATCAATGGAGGTCTTCCCTTGCATGGCGTAACAGTGCTCCTTTTCCAGAGAAACCACTTCAGAGCTGAGAGCAATCGTTCTGAAGACCGGCAAAGGGATCCCGAGGGGCTTGAAAAGCGAGCTGTACAGCACCTGGAATTCTCGGGCAAACGTTATGCTGTGAACTTGATATGCAATGTGAACAAACTGCATGAAGCAGATCACAAACAGCACAAAATTCCAGGAAAATATGTCAGCAGCACAGACGTCTACCCACGCCCAGACCGCGGAACACAGGAAACCCAGCCCCAGCAGACTGAAGACGTAAAGGAGCCCGAAGAACCCACTGCCGCCCATAAAACCTACTACAAACAAGATACTGGCGAGGTGGTAAATGGCGCCTTCAGCGTCTTGCTTCCAGGCCGTGCAGACTGGGTGCTCAGCCACCAGGCTCTTCCACAAACTTGAATTCTTTTCCATGGCTGTATTCTCTGCTTCCCTTGTCAGTTCACTTTAGATGACACTGAAGCCAGCACTGGAGTCCTTTGCTTTCCCATCACCGAATGCTGCTTACTCCTCACAGAGCAGGACATGCTGAAGCTGGCATGACGCGGGGTTTAGTGGGCACAGAATCGAAAATCTATGGATTCAGCACCAGTTTCCTTAAGCTCATCTGGGCTCCTGATTTAGACCAAGTCCTCAAAGATTTCGCTATTTCCTGTGGAAGAGAAAAGGGACAGAAGATGATCTAATTGAGCAAATAGAATGAATGGTGCTTTACTTAATGAATCAACAGCATTACGTATGCAAATTGACTTCCTATTGTTAGGAAATCAGGATGTTTTAGGCACAGATATTAATTAAATTTCTAATAAAAGCATATTTACTATGATTGGCTAGCTATTTCTTTTTTGTTAATGTATTTTTCTTTTATGTGCATTGGTGTTTTGCCCGTATTTGTATCTGTGTAAGGGTGTTGGATCCCATGTAACTGGAGTTGCAGTTGTGAGCGGCCATGTGGTGCTGAGAATTGAACCCAGATCCGCTGGAAGGGCAGACAGTGCTCTTAACCATTGAACCATCTCTCCAGCCCCGGCTAGCTACTTCTTCTTCATCAGGGTGTGCAGGTTTAGTTTTTACAAACTAGAGTCACCTGAGAAGGAACCTTAATTGAGTAATTACCTCCATCAAATGATGGAAGGCAAATTTGTGGGGCATTTTCTTGGTTAGTGATTGATGTAGAAGGGCCCAGGCCACCGTGGATGGTGCCAGCCCTGGGCAGGTGGTCGGGAGTTATATGAGAAAGCTAACTCAGTAAGCCATGGGGAGCAAGTCAGTACCACACTCCTCCATGGTCTCCTTCAGCTCTTGGCTCTCAGTTCCTGCATTGAGATCCAGCCCTGACTTCCCTCGATGATGGACACTAACTGCGATGTGCAACGAACCCTTTCCTCCCCAAGTAAAGTTTCAGTCATAGCAACAGACAGCAAATTAGGATGCAAGGTGACTAAATGCTCTATAGTCAGCTCGTCTCTATAGCAGTGGTCCAGAGTAACTCAGAATCACATGACACAGTGACTGAAATGGAGCGTCACAGATTTCCCCCATATCAAATATAATGCATTTCAGATAATAAATAAGGATCACTGAGGGATAGTTCCCAGGGATGTGCATTTTGAACAAGCTCTCCATGTAATTATGATGAACCCCGTAGACCTTCCAAGCTCCTCCTCTCTTTAGGGATACCGTCTGGATGCTACAGTATTTACACTTTATAGATGAAAAATTTGGGGCTCAGAGGAGCCAGGGTTACATCCAGGGTACGCAACAGTCACAGCAGAGCAGGACTTCAGCACAGTGTCCCTGTGCTGGATCCAGTCACAGTCTTCCATGGAAGATGGTTTAAACCTGACCTTATAAGGGCCCCAAATAGCCGGGCGGTGGTGACATGGCGCAC
>LOJH01043561.1:2781-13969 GCA_001685095.1 Ellobius talpinus
AGAGTGAGTTCCAGGACAGCCAAAGATACACAGAGAAATCCTGTCTCAAAAAAAAGCAAATAAAGTTTAAAAGATCAAACTAATTAGTTAATTAAAACACCCCTATTTTTTATTAAAAGTCAGGTTCTACTGGGTCCTTAGTGTAAATCCTATTTTTCTTTTATGTGCATTGGTGTTTTACCCATAGGTATGTCTATGTGAGGGTTTCAGATCCCCTGGAACTGGAATTATAGATAGGTGTGAGCTGACATGTGAGTTCTGGGAACTGAACCCATGGTTCTCTGGAAGAATACCCAAGGTTCTTAACTGCTGAGCCATCTCTTCGGTCCCATAAAGCCTAATTTTGAGGAATGTTTAACCAGTTTTTTTGACAGGTTTCTCTGTGTAGCCCTGGCTGTCCTAGAACTCATTTACTGTGTAGACCACCTGCCTCTATCTCCCTCATGCTGAGATTAGAGGCATGTGCCATCATGCCTGGCTAATCAGTTCTCATCAGGCCAAATTTACTAAAATAGTCCAAACAGTTTCAAGTCTCCCAGGAAAAGCATCAGAACTCTTGCTTCTCAAAGGTTCTGAAGACACTGGGTGTTCTTTATTTAATGTTAAAACTGGACATTTTTCAATCCCTAAGTGGCTTTCTGGGTTTTTTTTTGTTTTTTTTTAATCTATCTCTAAGCGTTTGCCTGTATTTCTATGCACCACCCGCATACCTGGTGCCCAAGGATACAGAAAAGGGCATCAGATCCCCTGGAATGAGTTACAGACAGTTGTGCACTGCTGTGTGGGTGCTGAAAACTGATCCTGGGTCCTTTAGAAGAGCAGCCAGTGCTCTCAGCTGCTGAGACATCTTTCCAGCCCCTAATTTTAGTCTCTTAGTGGTCTCCTACCACAAATCAATTAAATTGCCAGAGACAGTTTAACTATCTGGCTCTTTAAAGTCTTTGAGAGGTATTTTATCTAATTTGTGTGGAGAATTCAAGAATAAAAGAATTATTTTTTGTCATTACCAGGAATTGATCCTAGGACTTCATCTAGACTAGGTAGGCACTCTACCCCTGAGCTATATATATCCAAGGAAGAATGGCATTTAGTATGTATACATAGATATAAATATGTGTATGTATGTATGTGTACATATAATATATATGTGTATATGTATGTTTATGTGTACTTATGCATACCTTTAATACTCCCTATGTTGATGAACACACACATGAACAATGTCATCAAAAATGCTTCAGCTTCTTCTCTGGGAAAACACCAAATGGCAGTTGACCCTGGTGCAGTGGGAGGCCCCGGAAGCCCAGGATTAGAATCTCATGGAGACTTCTGTGGAGGATTCAGCAGCAAACTTAGGGACTGAGATTATCATTGTGGCCATGGTCAAGGCTGTGGGGCTCATGGAGGTGCCGGGTCAAGGAGTGGATCCCTGTCACCAAGCTGGGTTGCCTGGTTAAGGACATGAAGATCAATCCCTGGAGGAGAGCTACCTGTTCTCATTGCCCATTAAGGAATCTGAGATTATTGATTTTTTCCTGGGTGCATCCCAAAAGGATGAGATTCTAAAGCTCATGCCAGTGCAGAATCAGATTTGGTACAAAGCTTTTGTCGCTATTGGGGACTACAATGGTCATGTTGGTTTCTGTGTTAAGTGCTCCAAGGAGGTATACACTGCCATCCAAGCGGCCATCATCTAGGCCAAGCTTTCCATTATCCCTGTGTGGAGAGGTTACTGGGGGAACAAGATTGGCAAGCCCTACACTGTTCCATGCAAAGTGACAGGCTACTGTGGCTCTGTGCTAATGCACCCCATTTCTGTCCCAGAGGACTGGCAGCACCTCTGTGCCTGTGCCCACGAAGCTTTTTCTAATGTCCTGTATTGGTGACTGCTACACATCAGCCAGGGACTGCACTGCCATTCTTGGCAACTTTGCCAAGGCCACCTTTGATGCCATCTCCAAGACCTACAGCTCCCTGACTCCCGGACCTCTGGAAAGAGACTGTGTTCACCAAGTCTCCTTATCAGGAATTCACTGACNAGAGATCCATCTGCCTCTGCCTCCCAAGTGCTGGGATTAAAGGTGTGCGCCACCGCTGCCCAGACACATAAGGGTTTTTATACAAGAAAAACAAAATGAATTAAGTCTGTTAAAAAATATTTCAGGGCTGAAGAGATTGCTCAGAGATTAAAAGCACTGACTGCTCTTCCAGAGGTACTGAGTTCAATTTTGAGCAACCACCTGGTGGCTTACAAACATCTGTAATGAGATTTGGTGCCTGCAAGCATACATGCAGTCAGAACACTATACAAAATAAAGCTTTTGTTTTGTTTTGTTTTTCTCTAGACAGGGTTTCTCTGTAGCTTTGGAGCTTGTTCTGGAACTCGTTTTGTAAACCAGGCTGGCCTACGAACTCACAGAGCTCTTCCTGCCTCTGCCTCCCAAGTGCTGGGATTAAAGGCATGCACCACCACCGCCTATCCTGAATAAATCTTTTTTAAAACTATTTCTTTCAGCTGAACTATCCCTGTATTTTTATTCTTGGTCATGAAAAACAATTTGGTGGGGGACTGGAGAGGTGGCTCAGAGGTTAAGAGCATTGACTGTTCTTCCAGAGGACCTGAGTTCAATTCCCAGCAACCACTTGGTGGCTCACAACCACTGGTAATGAGATCTGGTGCCCTCTTCTGGCCTACAGTCATACATGCAGGCAGAACATTGTCTACATAATAAATAAATAAATAAATCTAAAAAAAGAAAAAAAGAAAAAGGATTTGGTGAACACTGCCTTATAGACTGGGCAAGAATAGTGGCATGCCAGTGTTTACACACAGACCTGGCTGTTTACCCCCTCTCAGTTACAAGGAACTGAAAAACATCATTTACGGAAAGGGGGGAAGGGCAGGAAACTAAATTATTTCCTCTCTCTCTCATTTTTTGAGACAGGGTCTCCCTATGGAGCCCTGGCTGTCCTGGATCTCACTCCTTAGACCAGACTGGCCTGAAACCCACAGAGATCCCCCGCCTTTGCCTCCCGAGTGCTGGGATTAAAGGTGTGCACCACTACGCCCAGTTTCATACCCACAGTTTTTGATGCCCTTTTCCTATTCTAGGAACTGCACATGACTCAGCCAGGCTTTTATTTGAGGCCAACTCAAATTCAACTTCCACAGCAACTGGAAAACGTGGACTTCTTTAGGAACTGGAGTTTCCGCTCCAGCTCTGAGATGTTTAAACTCATTCACAGAAATCAAAGTGTCAAGAGACAATTCCAAGAACTACACTATGGTTAACATCCACTAAGTTCTCAGGGAAGGATTCACTCCAGCCTACAGTCTTCAGACCCCTCAGTGTGCAGTGAATACCAAGTTTCCAGCCCTTGATCACTATGGTTGTTTCAATAACAAGCACATGACCCAGGCTAGACCAATCAAGAGCAAACATCAGATTTTTGTTGTTGCTGTTGTTTAAGTGGTTTCCCCAATAAAGAGGAAAGATATTCCCCATCCCAAGTTCACGTTGTTTATTTATTTATTTATTGACTTTTTGAGATATGGTGTCTCTGTAACAGCCCCAGATGTACTGGAACTAACTCTAGTAGCCAGGCTGACCTTGAACTCACAGAGATCAGCTTGCCTCTGCCTCCTGAGTTCTGGGATTAGAGGCGTACACCACCACACCCAGCTATTTTTCCATTTTCAGAGATTTATTTATTTTTATTTTACGTGTATGGTGACTGTGTATGTAGGGCTCCTGGAGGCCAGATGAAGGTGTGAGATCCACCAGAGCTGGGACTACAGGAACTACAGGTCATTATGAGCCACTCACATCAGAGCTGGGAACCAAACCCATGTGCTGTGGAAGTACAGTCAGAGCTCTTAATCAATACTGCTACCAGTCTCTTCTTCAGTATATCCCTCAGCCTTATTTTTATTTCCTTTATTTTTAGAGGCAACCTCAATATGTAGTCCAGGCTGGCCTTGAACTCCCAATCCTCCTACCCCAGACTGCAAAATTCTGGGATTATTGGCATGTACCACACTGTTCATTTTCTGCCCTATTTTAAACCTAATGTATCCTAACCCTAAGACTGATCTTCATTATCAACAGATAAAAAGTAAAAAATTATAAAATTTAACTTAGATTTGTATTAATTTTGTGTGTGTAGATACATGCTTGTGTACATGTTTGTGTATATGTGTATGCTTGTGTACATGTTTGTTTGGGTGTATTTATGCATGCATGTGGAGGCCAGAATTTGATACCTGATATCTTCCAGTTGCTCTCCACTATATTATTATTAATTATTATTATTGCATTCACAAACGTATTTGTGGTGGGGGGCATATGTGTATGTGGGTGTGTGCACTGTGTGCTCATGGAGGCCAAAGAGGGTGTCAAGTATCTTCCCCTCTATAACTCTCCATTGTATTACCTTGAGGCAGGGCCTCTCTCTGAACCTTGAGTGAGGCTGGAAGCTAGCAAGTCCTTCTGTCTCAGTCCATTCTAGCATCAGAATTACAAGCTCTCCTGTGACCACACTGACTTTTTAATGTGGGTCCTGAGGACTTTAACTCAGGTCCTCATGTTTGTGAGCCAAGCGTTTTTAACCTACTGAGCCATTTCTAAACTTGGAACTCACAGATTCAGATAGACTGGCTGGCCACCATGTCCTGGGGGTCTCCTGTCCTGTCCCCACTTCCCTAGCACTGGGGTTATAGGCTCACACTGCCATATCCACCTTTTATGTGGGTGCTGAGAATTCCACCCAGGCCCTCATAGTCAATTGGCAAACACTTTCACTGACTGAGACATTTTTGAAGCCCAATTTTTGTTTTATGAGACTGTCTCTTATAGCCCAGGTCAAGCTTGATTCTGATAGGCTAGATGCTTGAAGGGACCTTGACTTGCTAGGAGAACTTTAAATCACAGGTTCACCATACTGGAGTGTTGTGCTCCCTCCCTTCCTCTCTCTTTTCTTTCCTTCCATGTATTTATTTATAGAGAACACAAATCTTTGCATTTTACTAGGCAAGTCCTATACCATTGAGTTGTACCCACAGCCTCTAGAAAGTGTTTTTCTCAAGTGTCAAATGATCAAAATAATTAGCTATTCAAAAAAAGACCATTCTGAATCCTAATTCAAATGACAAGAGATAAGAATTAAATAGAATTGAGTTAGTTGAAACAAAAACATCTTCGATTCAAGGCCAAAAGAGCTCTTTCAGGAATCTTGCCAATGGTGTTCAGAAGGAAAAGCAGTTTTATTTTAGCAAAGGCAATTTCAGACATGTGTTCAGAAATATCACACAAAACCATGGTCTGTAACTAGAGACTGTAACAGAGATTGCTACAATTATTATTTTTTAAAGATATATTTATTTGCTGATCAGTGGTGGTGCATACCTTTAAAGCTAGCACCCAGGAGGCAGAGGCAGGTGGATCTCTCTGAGTTTGAGGCCAGCCTGGTCTACATAGTGAGTTCCAGAAGATCCAGGGCTACACACAGAAACCTTGTCTCAAAACAAACAAAATAAATAAATAAATAACATTTATTTTACATTTCTGAATGTTCTGCCCGAATATCTATCTATGTACCATGTGTGTGCCTGGTGCCCATGGATGTCAGAAGAGGATATCACATCCTTTGGAACTGGACTTACATGTGGTTGTAGGCCATCTGGCTGCTGAGAAGTATCCCTTAACTGCTGAGCCATTCATTTCTCCAGCCCCAGCTGTTTCAATTATTGTGACCCTCCAGACACGGCCTCCACTCCTACAATCCCAGCCTTTAGGAGGTTGAGGCAGGAGGACTGTGGATTCAATGAGTCCCCCTCCCATCACATACACGTACACAAAAGCAAAGGACCCTAGAAGATGTAAGAGTTCAGAATGAGGATAAATAAAAGGTTGGTATTTTTTAGAGCAATTTTGAGTCTTGTGTTTATTCTTGCCAATGAATGCGATAGTGGGTAAACTTCTGTTCCGTCAGCTTACCTTAGCCTATAAGTGGGATTTTATTTCAGTCATCTGCATGTCCTCATCCCAAATGTTTGCCTCACTCAAACATCTGTTGAGTTAATGGATAATCGTGTTGCACTGTGTGTGTCTGGCTTGTCTGTAAATGAATGTGAGCGTCAGCCTGTCTGTCTGCCTGGATTGTAAACTATTAGCAGGGAAAGGCAGGGTCTGAGCCCAGGCTCTCTGTGAATCACTTGGCAGCACACATAATTAGGGCTCTAATGATGTGCTGTCTATGATCTTTAGAAAGAGGCTTAGTCCCTTTCATTATCTTCTTGATCCTCCCAGCGCTTCTCAGGCATGTGGAGGTAGCTGACTTGCTTTCCTTTGATAGGTTGTGAGCCCTGGATGCTTAGGCTAAATAGGACAATTGAGGTCTATCAGCCCTGTTCATTGGTGCGTGTCGGAAATGTTATATTTTAACATTTCCTTAGCTATTGAATGCTACTCTGGCATATACTTAGAAACAACTTGGAATAATGATGTCATAAAATGTGATTCAATTCAGGGGGAAACTGGCATGTTGTGTGCTGTTCAAAAGGCTGACTTTCAAATCAATGACAATTCCAGAGCTTCATCTTGACTGTCACCAACTGCTGGTGGGGTGTAGTCCTCAGCCTGTCGTTTGGGAAGTGCAAGAAATGGGACTCAGGGCTTCCACCATTCTAGACAGACACTCTCTCACAGAGCTACACCCCCAGTCTCTTTTTAAAAATATTTTCATTCATTCATTCTCTCTCTCTCTCTCTCTCTCTCTCTCTCTCTCTCTCTCTGTGCGCTTGTGTGTGTGTGTGTAGACTGAACTCTAGAGCTTTTGAAGTAAATATCCGAGCAAATGGGACACTGAGGCAGGTGGATTGCCATGAGTTTGAGGCCAGCATGGACTATATAGTGAGTTCTAAAACTACACGTTCACCCAGAGCCTATTAACATGAGTTTACTTTGAAAAAGCAACATTGATGGTAAAATATGGGGTCATTCAGGACTGTGTGGGTGGGCATGACGTCAGGTGAAGACAGAGATAAAAGATTGTTCCATCGCTGTGCTAGCTTTATGTTGCTGTCACTAAATAACCTAAGAGGGAAAGGGCTCACGCCATCTCCAACTAGAGCACAAACAGCCCCTCATGGTGACGAAGGCATAACAGAAGGTGGCACCATCCCTGGCAGCAGGAACTTGGGGGCATGGCTTTCCCACATCCTAACAGACTAGAAGGCAGAGAAGTGAGCAGAACTGGGACCCAGCCGTAGCTCTCCAGGCCCGCTCCTGCAGCCCAAGTCGGCCGGTTAGGTACTGTGTCCAGATGGTTCCACAGTCTCCCAAAACAGCACCTGCAGCTGGGAAACACGAGTTCAAACGTAACACATTCGAACCGTGGTTCTGCCAATAAGTGATGTCAGACTTTCTGTCTCTATTACTGCGAGAGAATCTATTTCTGTTATTCAAGCCACCAGACTTATAGGCATTCAATGCAGCAGCCGTAAGAAATCAACACAGCAGTTCTGACACGTCGACATTTGTTGTGGCATTTTAAGCTCCACGAGAAGAAGAAACGTGTCCCTTTGTTCAGGGCTTGGCACCTGAGAGTGCTCCATATGAGGAGAATGAGCTAGGAAGTCCACGGGGAAAGTAAAGTAGCCACCTGCATCAGAGGCAAATTACCTCCCAATACTGTTGTGTGCTCACACTCTCCAGACACCCCTCTTGTGAGAATGGAGATTCCCGAACAGGAATGAACTTGTTTTGCAAGATCTGTCTCTTTACTAGAAGAACAGAAACACCGGTGAACATGACCCCGCACGGGCTGAGGGGTTGGCATGATTCTAACTTTCATCAGTGTACACTCAGCCTTGGGCAAGGGAGTTCAGGACTGACTCAGTTTCCCAAGCAAAGAAAAGAAGAAAGTCCTGTGCTGGGTTTGCCTAGTAGGGAGGGTGGGGCGGGGCGCCTGTAAAACCTTCCCTTTGACTCTGGAAAACCACTAAAGTTCTGCCTCTCTTCCGTTTCGCTGTCAGTAGTTTTCACTCACTCAGCAAAGCTTTAAGGCTGAAGGTACCAGTTGGCAATCATGGCCTCCATTTCACAGATGGAGAACTTCTTTTTTTTCCATAAAATCAACATTTTATTTATTCACTCTTGCATAATTGTGTACATGTATAATATACTTTGATCAGATTCCCTCCTGTTATCTCGTTATCTTCTCTTGTCGTCCTGCTCCTCGAGATGAACCCCTCGTACCCAGTCTCTCTTGTACTCTTTTTTATTACATTATTTTATTAGCAGTGTGTGTGTGTGCGTGCATGTGTGTGTGTGTAACAGAGAGAGAGAATGGGAGTGCACATGCCACTGCATGCACGTGGAGGTCAGAGGACAATTTATGTGAGTTGGTTCTCACCTTCCAACATGTGGATGCCAGACATTGAGTTCAGGTAACCAGGCTTGGCAGCAAGCACCTTTTCCCCTGAGCCATGATGCTAACTCCCATTGAGTACATTTTTGTTATCTATCCATTTACAACATTGCCCCTTGCAAACTTGGGTTAAACAAGGATTTCTTTGTTTTTGCTTCTGATTTTCTTTCTTTTTTGAGAAGTTGTCTCATGTATGCCAGGCTGGCCTTCAATTAATTCACTGTGTAGCCAAGGATGACCTTAAATTTCTGCTCCTCCTGCCTCCCCCCTCCCCTGTGCTGGGATTACAGGCCTACATCTCTACACTTGATTTTAGGTAGTGCTGGGGATCTAAACTAGTGTTTCCTACATGGTAGACAGCACTCTACCAACCAAGCCACATCCCCAGCACTGAAAACCATCTTTTATATCTTGAAATTTAAACAGTGACTCTGAAGAAGATGGATTACCTTGTCTTGGTTATAATTGTGAAAGTGACCCAGGACACTTTTATTAACACAACAAACTTGGTTGGATTCTCACACATTTTCATTTGGCTCATATCTAGTTAAGCAGCCACATTTAACACTCAGTTTAACTCGGTTAACTGGATGGGGGGTGGATAGAGCGAGGCAAGTACTACAGGTAAGAATGAAAGAATGGAGCCGGACGTTTGTGGCACACACCTTTAATCCCAGCACTCGGGAGGCAGAGGCAGGTGTTTCCATGAGTTCAGGCTAGCCTGGTCTACAGAGTGAGTTACAGGACAGCCAGGACTACATAGTGAAACCCTATCTCAAAAAAAAAGCAAGAATGCAGAGAACCATTGAAACTGGGTGAAGGTAACATAGGGACTCACTATTCTATCTGACTGTATCTCTCTATCTATCTATCTATCTACATACCTACATAACATGTATGTGTGTATGTATGATGTATGTGTATGTATGTATGTATCTATCTTCTTTCTTTCTGTCTGTCTGTCTGTCTGTCTGTCTGTCTACATGGCTAGTCTGGAACTCACTATGTAGACCAGGCTGACCATGAACTCACTATGTAGACCAGGCTGACCATGAACTCACTATGTAGACCAGGCTGACCATGAACTCACTATTTAGACCAGTCTGACCATGAACTTAAAGAAATCCATCTTGGGCTGGAGAAATGGCTCAGCAGTTAAGAGCACTGGCTGTTCATCCAGAGGACCCAGGTTCAATTCCTAGCACCCACATGGCAGCTTACAACTGTCTGTAACTCAAATTCCAGGGGATCTGACACCCTCACACCAATGCACATAACATTAAATAAATTAAAAAAAAAGAAATCCATCTGCTCCAGTGCTGAGTGATACTCTTTATCTCATATGAGTTTGAATTTTTCCAAAATAAGACTAGTCTAGCAAGTTGCTAAATGACTTTGAAAACTACTCATATTGCCTTCCACACATGAATTACTTTCTTTTGGACAGGATCTCAGCTCTGGCTGCCCTAGAACTCACTATATAGACTAGACTGCTTCAAACTCAGAGATCGCCCTGCCTCTGCATCCAGAGTCCTGGGATCTAAGGTGTGCATAACCATGCCTGGGCTATGAGTTAAGGTTCTTAAAATGGTGAAGTGATAAACTAAAAATAACTATCTTTCTACCCTGTTGTCTTACAAGTACACATGATTGAAAGAAATAGTAACTAAAAAAGGTTTAGATCATGTCATTTTGTTTCTTCTTCTGCATGAGAGAGGGTTCAGATGGTTTTCTGTTTGGAGACAGGGTTCCCTGCATGTCCCCAGGCTGTCCTCAGAGCCCCAGATCCCTGGGCTTCTCTCACCTCAGCTCTAACCACAGGCACATGCCACTGCATCCCCAAGTCAATTGACTTTCAGCACTTTATAAACTCAATAGAAGAACTTTTCATGTAGATGGATGTGGTGGTTCATACTTGTAATCTCATCACTCAGGAGGCTGAGGCAGGAGAATTTCTATGAGTTAGAGCCAGCTTGGGCCACATCATAAGATTCTATTTCAGATAACATTTTATGTGTTGGTGAGATGGCTCCATTGGTAAGAGCGCTTGGCATGGAGCCTGAAGATCTGAGTTTTCATCCCTAGGATGCACATGACAGGAACGAGGCTGTCTGCTTCCCACAAGTTGTCCTCTGACCTCCACAAGTGTCCTGTGTCTTGAGTGCACCCCACCTACCCCAACAGATAGATAGATAGATAGATAGATAGATGATAGATAGATAGATAGATAGATANNAGATAGATAGATAGATAGATAGATGATAGATAGATAGATAGATAGATAGATAAGCGTAATTTAAAAAAGATTGGGCTGGAAAGATGTCTCAGGGGTTGAGGTGCCTGCTGCTGTGTATGCCTGCCTATGTTCCAACCCTATTACATGAACTCTGATACATCCAGACACAAGCACACACAAGTACATCAAATAAATAAAATGTAAATAAACATGTACATGTAGGAAAGGATATGACTTTTTTCCTTTGTGCATATATTGATACATTGCAGGTAGCCATATATTGTAGTTATATTTTTATTTATCAATTAGAAGAGATTTAATTTAAGGCAAAAATCAATAAAAATGTCTGAGATCCCAGAAGTTGGAGGTGGAGGCATGAGGCTCTAGGAGTTCAATACAGCCTCGGTTATGTATCGCCAGCCTAGGCTACGAAAGACCCTGTTTCATCCCCCACTCAAAACAAAAACAAAGGTCTGGAGAGATGGCTCAGAGGTTAAGAGCACTGGCTGCTCTTCCAGAGGT
>LOJH01043562.1:0-13969 GCA_001685095.1 Ellobius talpinus
AACCAGTTTATGATTAATGTAGACCTCTGTGTGTTTATTTGGGACTAAACGGCTATGGGAACTGGTGGGACAGAAACATCAGTCAACAATCTCCAAAAATATTTACAATTTATAAAAGTAACAAAATTACAGTTATGAAGTAGCAGTGAAAATAATTTTATGGTTGGGAGTCACCACAACATGAGGAACTGTATTAAAAGGTCACAGCATTAGGAGGGTTGAAAAGCACTGGTTTAGGAGATCTTGTTCAGGGATGGTTATTAGGGAAATAGATGTCCTTTTTCCTAAAGAATGCGACTACTGATGGGTGATCTCACACCCATAAGCATGTGGGCAACCCTACATGGATTAAGTGGGATTAAAAAAGAAGAGGATATGAAGGTGGGATGGAGCTGTATTGAAAATATCTCCAGGGAGTTGTAGTGGGGAGTTGGGAGTGGATATGATCAAGATATATCATATAGAAACATAAATTGAAAAATAAACAAAAATATTCTTTAACAAGTATGACAAATAAGCTGGATATTAATTCTAGCATTCAAGGGTCTGAGGAAAGAGGATTGCTAAACATTTGAGGTAAGCCTGGTCTACATAGTGAATTCAACAACAGTCTGATTTGCAGCATTAAATCTGTTCCAAACACAGACAATAATAACAATAACAAGTATACTAAATGTATGATTTCCTTTCTATCAAATGGATTGAAAAGATCAATCTGAGGAGCCAGAAATTAGACTAGAGGATGCCAAGACCTGGGAATAAGGGTCAGAGTAGAGAGTGATCGCCAATATGTTAGCTGTGAGATAACTGTGTTTGTTGTGCATATGCCAAAACTCAATAGATTGTATACTTCACAAGGGTGAATTTTATAGTCTGTGAAAATGTCTAATAAAAATAGTACAGAAAAAGACTGAAGTGCTGTACATCCTGCAATGAAGGCATATGATTGATAAATGGGGCACTCATAGACATACGAAAGGTATATTGTGCCCTAGTGATAGGCAAGAAGGTGAAATATGAAAACATAATAAAATAAATGGAAAACTAGCCAAGGAGAGAGCGTGGTCAATCCTGTGCTACCATTTTACCCAGCGTCCCCAGTATTCACCTTGGGAAATGGAGTCCAACTGAAACACTGCTGATTTAAACAAAGGGACTGATGCAGGGAAGATATTCCCGCATGGAAAGTTTAAAAAAAAATCTGTGCGTACACCTTCAGCAAGACAACGTGGCCTCTCAGCTCCCACCCCAGGCCCAGCCCCCAGTGGGGGTCCCAGGCCAGGAAATTCTTGTAGCAGATTCGACAGATCACTCTTCAGCTGAACAGACAGACACAACACTGTCCCAAGAAAGAAGGTGCCGAGTGAGCGGAAACAGTCCTCTGCGGCTGCAGCTGGAGAGAAGAGCGTGGAAGAGGGCGCTGAAAGCTCACACCCTGGTTAAATCCCAGTTCTCCCCTCCTCATCCGGACCCCATCTGCATGCTGTTTTTCATCCCATTTCTGTCCGTGTTTCAGCTGCTGTCAGGCAGTAGCTGATCCTGCCTGATATGCCCCTCTTGTCAGGCAGAAGGCTGGGAAGGATGGAAGCAAGAAATGTTTTCAGATTGGGCACAGATTTGGGCTTTGGCAGCATCTTGTCTGTTCTTAGTTTGGTTTTGGGACAGGCTTGCTGAGTGATTAGGCTGCTGTAGCTTTGCCTTTCTGGGTTCTGCTTCTAAATACTTTCTGTAACTGTATATGTGCATTTGTTGCAAGAAGTTGTTTTTAGTTGCTTCTACATTGCAGGATTTATACTATGCATAAAGACTATCTACCTTCCTACCTACCTATCTACCTACTTACTTATCTACCTACCTATCTACCTATCCATCCATCCATCCATCCATCCATCCATCCATCCATCCATCATTCTATCTTTTTAAAAGTCCTGAAGTGAAACAAACTATACAAAACAGCCTATTGACTATGACTCCCTTTACTTTTTGGATGGCATGCCATCAGATAAGGTAAAAAGATTTGAGCCCCAGTCTGTTCTAGCAGGCTAGATAGACTTAAGAGTTTACAATGTTCCACGCGAGTTCCGTCAGTTCATAAAGGCCCCCTCTGCTGGTGATTTGCTGTCTTTTGGGCATCACTGCCAGCCTTGCTTTGCTATTCATCAACTGGCCTGTGGACAAACACCCAAAAACAAAGCTATGTAGATAGAGGAGCATCACAGCATGACCCAGCCAGGGTCATGACACATAACTCAACTGTCCTTCCCCTGAGGATATGTCATAGAACTGAAGAATGCTCCCTGGTAGGTCCCTGCTTCCTTACGCTCCTTGCCAATTCTGTCCTGACTCATGCTAGAACCAACCACCCCCACAGACTACTCTTTGCTTATTCATATCATCTTGAGCCCTTATGGTTTGTGAAATGCATTCTGATATTTGCAGAAACTCTAGTGATCTGTCTCTTCATAATGCATAGCACCCAATATCGAGTATATTGGGGGTAGGGGCATGCACAATACTATATTATGTATGTGGAAGCCCGAGGACAATTCACAGTGTCTGGGGATGGAATTCAGGTTGTTAAGCTTCTCAGTATGTCTCTCTACATGTGATCTCATGGGTCCGTCCCAGCTGTACTATTTTCTAGTAATCAATAACTACAAAGGAAACAAAACCCATGTCTTCTCTTTCTCCATCTCCTGATGGCCTCAGAATTGTAACAAGGAACAATGTGAGGGAAGAAACATGGTTTTGTGTGAATGTTTAGAGGCATTAATTAATTCTACTAAGATGTAAAACATATATATCCAGGTGCCAAATGACTCTATTTAAAGCTCAGTTTGATGGGGTGAATCATGACTTCCAAAAGTGATCATGAAGTAAGTTTCAAAATTTTGAGGGTACAAGAGCACATATCCTTGTGGAAAAATGCTCAACGGGTTTTGCGGGATTTGGATCAGGCCATGGTGCAAAAGAGGTGCTCTTACTGCTGAAAAAGAAAGCTTGGGTGCTTCAGTACTTACCGCATCTCTGCACAAAACTTGGTCTACGTTCTCTGCATCCACAGTGATGCATATCTTTAGAGCAGCTTTCTGGGGGCTGAGAGCACTTCTTTGTGGAGCCTCCTCATAGTCCAATCTTCAGAGTTGTTCTAATCTCATTACACAAATCTCCTAGGATTTCCTCCAAGAGGGAACCGGAAATCCCTTTTTGTTTGACACATGGAAGCAAGGCCCCAAGATGTGAAGGGGACACTGATCTTTAGGGCCAAACCAAGGATGGAAAGTCAGGACTTTCATTTTTACCTAGCACCACAAAACACGAGGACTAGAGAAGTCTTCCAAAGCCCAGTCCAACAACTGAAGCAGAACTTTGTTTTCAGAGGTCAATTCTTCAACTTCAAATGTTCATCTGCACTTATAATATGTAGGCTAAAACACAAAACCCTTCCACTGTGGATGTGATAGTTGTGGAGTATTCCTTTGCTTCCAAGGTATGGGATTTTATGTTTTCTAATTCTCCAGAGGTATCTTAACTGGATTAGCTGTAGCAACGAAATGTTAAAACTGTTACGCATGATTTGTAATTGTTAATGACAGGCTTGTGGTAACATGTGTCACTCTCTGCCTTTCTCCTTCCCCTGAATAAATTCCCTAAATGAGTTCTACTATTACTCAGTTAGTTCTAATCCGATGGGAGCTGGGATTTTTGAAGGCCGGTGCCCCTTTGAAATGGACAAATTAGTCACTACACTCAAGTAGCACTTACAGAAACAATGCGAGACATCTGGATGAGACAGTGGGGAGTTTGGTCAGGCATTCCTTTGGATTGCCTACAGCAGCATTTCCCAAGTCTGCTCTGCAGAGCACTACTGGTTTGCAAGATGCTCTGTGAAAACAGGTTTCTGGCTATTAAATAAAGTTGGGGAAAGAGTTATCGTGTAGGCACCCCATGTCTCTCTCCACATGTTGAAGGATCTCAGGAGTGCCACAGTTAAGGACCATGCATGATTGCAACTGAGCATTTTCTATGAATTCCTGGGCTCACTCAGATCATCCAAGGAACAGCCTGTGTATCACATCTAACACCTATGCATCAAGAGAATCTTGATACTTGTCATCACCTGTATACTATTAACTAGAGAACTTAAGATCCCACTTCCATCCTTAGTTACCTGTTTCAGATAAGACCCAACATGGGCTTCTAGCAGCTTCTGTGTCTTTTCCCTTCTCTGACATTTTTATTTATACTATAAACCATCCAAAACAAGAGAAATGCCCCCCATGGAATACTGTGGAGTGTTGATGATTGAAACCACAGTTTGGTACTTGCAATGATAATGCAATGACATCAGGCACCTGGAGATACTAAGATGTCAAGCCCTGCAGTCTATAGTTTTTGTGTATATAACAAGAAGGCAGTGAAATGTTTTAAGCAGTGATGTGATCCGGTGAGATTTTGTATTGTTGTGAAAGTGTTATGGAATGACTGGAGGAGAGAAAATAAAGTTGGAAGCAGGACCTGTCTGAAGATGGTTGAAAGAGCTTATTCCTAGCCTATTATCAACTAAAAAAGAAGAAAAAATACAGGCAGCACAGTACTTGAGAATTAATTGAGAAAATTTATCCCTAAACAAGCATTTTGTTGTTTTTGGTAAACTGCAAACATCAGCCTTCAGAAAGCAGCCCCTGCAGGCCTTTGGCAGAGTTTGCAGAGAAAGAGGTGGCAGCAAAGGCAAAAGATGCAGGCTCCAGGATGGTGGAGCAAGGAGAACACTGTTAGAAAAATGCATTTCTCCTTCTAGACACAAAAAAGAGGGGCTCATCTCCCATGAACTAGAAATCGCAGCATAAAAGAGAAAGTGTCATGGTTTTCCTCCTACGAAATTCCTTAAGGATGGAAGCCATAGTCAGAACTACAGGGAGATTAATTTAAGAGAAGGAGAAAGAACGATGTTAGGAAATCCTAGATGCAAAAGAACTCCACTACAAAAAAAACCAAACAAACAAACAAACAAAAAAACCCTCCACTACTCACTACTGACTGCCATGGAATAGTGTCTTTTCTTTGGGAAGCAGAGATATCAAGGGTAAAACCAACCAACCAAACAAACAAACATAAGATAAACAAACATTCCCACTTTAAAAGTGGGAGTTATATTTGGAAGCCAGATGCTACTATGCTGTCCCATATCCTCATACCAACATGAAGTTATTGGAAGGCAAGGTTACTGCAGGGGTCAGATCTTAATTAAGCAAACAGGCTGTGTGGCTACCATTGGATTTGCCCAGATGGAAAAGCAATACTGTTTGGTCTTTGTTTTATATCAGCAATTCCTAAAAAGAGAGCAAGAGGAAGAGTTATCTGTGCAGAATGAGTTCAAACTCCCCAATCGCATTATGCTTGATTAAAAATCACTTCAAATAGCGAGTCAATGTTGGGAGTGCAACATACGCAAATAGCATAGGGCACAGAAAAGAGTTGGAAATTTGAGATTCCAATAATTATAATAATCACATCTGTGCTCAAAACTAAAATTTACAGACTAATGATGGTGATGGACAGTTCTGTGTTTGGGGCTTCAAACTGATATCCATTAGATCCGTTGTCCCTACATATATCCACCCACTCAGGTAGGCACTGTTGTTATCTCTTGCTGAGATAAAACTAGGGATTGGTCAACTCAGAGCAAGGTCTGTGAGTCGAAGATCTGTGAGCTTTAGAGATGGAGGTTGCATTATCGGAAAGTAAAGCCAGGATAAAAGAACGGCCACTCTAGTGATTTTGAAGGTTCTCACTGGCTGCTCTGGAAAGGAAACTGCTATCTCTTACAGGCAGACACATAGGTGGTCTGAAAATCAAAAGGGTCAGGACTAAAGGTGGAACACAACTGGTAGAGTGCAAGGCTCAAATGAATAAGGCCCTGGGTTTGATCTCCAGCACTGCATAAACTAGACATGATGATGCATACCTGTAATCTTAGAATTTGGAAAGTAAAGGAAGAAGGATCAGAAGTTCAAGGTCATTCTCATCTAAATAGTGAGTTTGAGGTCAACCTACATAATACTGTGTATGTATGTATGTATGTATGTATGTATGTATGTATGTATATGTTTATCACTAAGCTCCTACCATCCAGCACCTTTAGCTCTAACTAAAAACATGGGGAAATGCACTGAATTCCAGAGTAGGGTCCTGAGGTAGGGCTATTTCTCAGCTTCATCCTCGGCTATAGAGATATCAGCAAATTATGGCTGCCGAGGGAGGGGGAATCACTTTTCTTCAGGAATGTGGCCACTGGCGGGTTTCCTATGCTCAGGTGGACAGACCCACACCTATGTACATGCAGGCAGCACAAACTGGATTCAGTGGATTATTAAAGACAAACAATGGATATGAAGGTGTAAAAGTGACATTTTTGAATGTCCCAGACAGAGTGAGAGGGAGGATTTGGTTTAATATGATCAAGACACATGGCATACATGTATGAAATAGTGGAAGAATAAAAAAATTACATTCTAAAAAATTAAAATAATTTTCAAAAAGCAAGAAAACATGAATCCCCTTGCACTAGAGCAGTAGTTCTCAGCTACTATAAGATACCCACTGTTTCAGGTGAAGGTTCATCTTGGAAGGGTAGTTCCTGAGGGGTTATGTGGCAATGGCTGGAGATAGATTTGATGGCCATGGGTGGGGAAGGTGTTGCTTCCGTTCCACAGGCAGAAGCTAAGGGAAGTGGTAAAGCATCTACAAAGAAAAGGCACTGCCTTTTGTCCTCGGAGTGGATGAGGACACCTTGACTAAAATAAGTCATTGCTATGTTTGTACCAAATCTTTAATTATGCAAAGTACAGAAGGGGACGTTCTTATTTTAACAGCCCTACATTGACACCAAATCCATAGCTACTCTTAATGGAATGAGACACTTCTTTACATGCTTCTCACAGACAGTTCTCTAAAGCTACATCATGTGAAACCAACTGCCCAGGAAGTCACAGCAAACGCAGAATGTCTTTTATCTAAATGCTGGTCTTCAAAGCTAACATTACATGAAACAGCAAGAAGTTACACCTATATTTTCTCCTTTCTGCAACAAATAGTATTTACCATGAAAAGTAATTAAACATAAAGATAGAAAACAAAACCTTAAGCCAAGAAGTAACTACCAAAAAAAACCCACCAAGAGGGTAAGTGAAATTGTAGTATGTGTCACAGGACTCTCAATTTCCTGGTAGCCAGGACATGGAAGAATATGCTACCATTTTAATGGCTGCCTTTTACTCAAGAAGTGATATATTTTATTACTTATGCATGCATGCATTTCTGTGTGGGTATGTGCACATGTGTGCATAGAGGCCAGAGGAGAGCATCACATCTCCTGGAGCTGGAGTTACAGGCAGTTGTGAGCAGGTCAGCATGGGTACTGGGAAGCAATCTCAGGTCTTCTGGAAGAACAACCAGCTCCTTTACTCACTTCTTCTCTCTAGTCCCAACCCCTTATTTTGTAAGAGTGATTTTTGAATGGTTTAGTATTCAGAATAAGTGCTTGGGATTACTGATTCTCATTTTACTGAATGCCATCTTCACATTTCTCTCCCTAGGAGTCACATCTCAAGTCTCTGCATCCAGGAGAATGTAGGTACCTTTAAAAGTGGGTCCAGAGGTCACATGAAGGACAGATAAAAATGGGAGATATGATGAATATGAATATATGAACATGAATATGATATATGTCACATTTCTTCATCTTCAAAAGCTTCCAAAGGCAAGAGTAGTTTCCTACATCACCAAGTAGTACTCTGAGTGGCAAATATTTCAATATTGATAGTATTGTTCAAGGCTTCAGTTGAAGACTCAGCCAGTGTGAACTCCTCCTATAAGGAACCCCCCCTTATGCCAGACATCCCATGCTCATCAAATTCATTTGGAGACCCTGTTACAGACACCACATTTCATAGACTTCCTTTCCAGCTAGGCGCCTTGTGAACGTTGTCAATAAAATTTGGTGGAGAATGACCCAAGCGCCTTAGAAGAGAGACCTGTCAGATGCCCTGGATAATTTTCCTTTTCTCTCTCCCACACTGGAGGCCACAGGCAAAAGACACACCAGAGGACTCTGAGACCTCAGAAGGGTGAGAGGGATAAAGACAAGGACTCAGGCTCCTGAGATAATGGCATGTAGCAGAGTCTGAGCTGCACGGCTGCCCTTGTATGGAGAGTCACAGAGCGTTTGCATTGAAGACCGGTAGAGCAATTAGCTTGCCCCGCCTATTTTGTGTTTTCTTGTGTAGTCTCCTCCGCCAAAGCCATCACTTCAGTTGCTCACACAGCCGCCTCACCACCTATGCTGTCTTTTACTTTCCGTACTTCTTCCATCTTGACAACTGTTCTCCATGGCAATAAAAGAAGGAACTGCCTAGAGTCATTGCACTCAGAATTCCCTCTCTGATTCAAATTTCCACTAAAAGTAAATAAAAGTGAAATCAAAACCAGAGACATGGGAGGTCTAATTGTTCTCAGGCTTGATGCCCAATGGCAATCAATGTTTGGATCCAAAGGCATGTAGGACCTGGATCAGTGGCCTGACTTCATATTCATGGCTGGACTACACAAGATTTTAAGTATTGCTTAGTGTACCAATATTTGAGTCCCTTGGCTGTGTTCTCAAGTATTGATTTCAATGGCTATTATGAATGAGGGAAGCCAGGTAGGGTTTAGGTGAAAAGACAAGTAGGCCAATCAAAAAGGTAGGCAAGAAAGGGCATCAGGAAAAATACTAGGAAGTAGTTCTTGAAAGCAGATGTTTGTTAGGGGCACTGAAAAGCACTTCCTTGTCCAGGAACAAGATAGTCATGTATTTCCCTGTCCCTGAGAAACAGGTCCCAAGAATAAGTGACTTCCTCCTACCAGTGACACATGAGTAAAAGTCAATTTTAATTCCAAGGCAAAAAACACTTAAGAACCAGGACACTAGTTACTACCTTACTATGTTCCCCTCTCAGAACACTGGAACTAGATCCTATATGGCAAAGCTGCCAGCCAGGGCCAAAGGTAAGGATATCAAGAAGAATTCACCTAAGACGCACACCTTTATGTGTTTTAAGTTCTAAAATTTGCACGTTAATGTATCCTCCTTTAGTCAATCCTAGTCATCACAATGTGTCTACCACATTTGAGAAATGGATTTGATAGTCCAAATGGGAAGAAACTATTCCTACAATGTCTGTCTCCTTTCCAAAAGGAAAATGAAAGCACTCCAATCTTCAAGATGGTCCTCACAGATTCTAGCATGGGAAACTAGTTTTCACCTGCCGATTTAGTTTATTTTGTGTCTAGAAAGGAGGTGTGAACTAAATGGACTCAGGACTTGCCTTTGTAAATAAAGCTTTATTGGAAGGCAGCCACAGCCATCATTTGCATGCTGTCTATGGCAGCTTTCACAATGCAAAGGAAGTTTTGTAGCAAGAGGTGCCTGCAAATGCTAAAATATTTACAGGAAAAAGAAAATGCCAGCCCCGGCCTAGAAGAAGCCAAATGAAAACAGATCCATGGAGGATCTGGAAAACAAATTGAATATGCAGTACCACTCAAAGTAAAGAGGACATATTCTCGGTAGTTATGTTGCCAAAAGCACACACAGACCAAGAGTTGGTACTGGTAAGATTTTAATTTGTGCTTCAGGCATTTTTTTGAGAGAGGCAGACAATGGAAGTCCTAATACAAATGATTTCCAGCAAGCACATTGTTAAAGTTCTGCTGTTTATATTGAGGCCCCAGTATCAGCATGGGGACAGAATCTGAACAAAGGATATACACAGTATATGTCAGGATTAGTGAACCTGACAGTCCTCAGGATGACTCAGTGGAAAGATGCTTAAGCGCTTATTCAAAATGATTCACTGCCCAGAGAGTCCATGGTAAGTCAGCCTCTTAGGCTAAACTGGGTGTTACAATTTGTCCACCTCCCTGAACTCAGCACAAGGCAAACGGGCAGGCCATTAGCGAGGAAGCAAGCTGCTGGAGGATCTGTTGTGGGTCTCGGGGCATGCTGGATGTGGGCTCTGCTGTGGCCACTGGCTGCCCTCCGGGGGTGGGGGTGGATATGGTGTGGCTGGAATGCAAGGAATCCTGGGCTGGCTTAGCAGGCACTCAAATTGGCTTGGTGTTCTACACGCTCCGGAGACTTTCTCCAGTGTCCTTGGCATCCAATGCCTATACTTAGGCTTCAGAATTTTAGGACTGGTTGGGTCTCTGGAAGACTTCTATCTCAGGACCAGATCACTTCTTCACTAGGTGGTACCAATAAATGAACAGACCATGTGCTACAGATGGGGCACAAACTATTTGCCTCCTTGTTTGGGCCTGGCTCTTGGCAAGACTGCCTGGCTGCAGCAACTTGACCTTTGGTGGCTGGTAACAGGTTTTGCTTCAGTTCAGCCAGGGCTGAGTTACCATTGGTTGGCTCAGGGTTAAGGGCAAAGGGCTGGGGTGGGAAGCACAGAGGACAGGGATTAGAAGAGGATACTTTACTTCCACCTATACCCCGAATTCTCCTCATTTTTACCATTGGATTCTGGGCTTAGTTTAAACTCAGCACTTTGTATCACTTTCTAGAGTGATCAAAAAGATAAATTCCTCCAAATTCTACCCTGGACACATTTAATTCTAGGTTATTTTAGAAAGGTAGAGAAGAGAGGGAGTTGTGACATGTCCCTGATTAACAGAAAGTGACAATTAGTTTAGCAAATCAAGACAATTCAGAATGTGAAGGGTCTAGGAGCCCAATGTACTCTAGCCTTTCTGCCAGCCTGCCAGCCAGCTTCCCAATGTTCGCTCATCTGTACCCAAACATCTACATGGGCCAGGCAAAGATTCCATGTCTCCCTGGGCTGAGACAGCATGGGCTCTTGCCAACTCAAAGCACTGCAAAACAATCAGTTTCCTGAAAAATATAGTGCAAAAGATGACACACAGTGGCCTTAGAGAATTAACTCACTCTATGAACCTTTGTCCAGGGTCTACTTTCTGTCTTAGCACATGAGGAGGTAAAGGCAGACCTGGACTCCAATAAATTTCCAAGTGATAAGGGATGAATCTCAGTTGTGAGCTGTGAAGACCATGGAGGCAAAGAGAGCATTCCCTTTTAAAAACCTCGTCTGAAAGGAATACGTGGTCGAAACACCATCCAGGAAGCCAGCAGACTGGGGTTTCAGGCTACTTGAATGTACCTACAGAGCAATGTGACTTCAGGTAGGTTACAGTCTTCCTTAAATAAATTATTGGATTGTTAAGTGTGGAGAGAGAGGGCTGAAGAAAACATCACTCCAAGGTGTGATTTTCTGTGTTCATAGAATAGATCTTAAGATATCTTAAGATAGCTGTAAAGAATTAAACAAATTGGTAGAAGGTATAAAATTAAACCCAATGCAGGATAAAAGCACCCAAGGAATGAGATATAGTGGTGCCATGCAGGGCAGCAGTCAACAGTCATTTGGATCAGTTTACAGTTAAACTAATTACCATTAAACACAATTTAAATGCAGCTTCTTAGTCTCACAGTAGCCTCAAAGCATATCAAGTGTCCAGTGGCCACATGTGTTTGTGGCTGCTGTAATGTGAGGTGTCCACTGCTGCACAGAGTTCCACTGGGCAGTACAGGCAGTGCTGTTGCCAAAGTTATCCAGAGGACACAGAACTTCCCTTTTGTGCTTCCCAGGCCTAGGTGGTGGCTCAGCTGTGACCAGGGCTGATTGAGACGGTGGTTGGCTCTGTGTGTCTGGTCTCGATTATTGCCTTGTTCAGGGAGCTGAGCAGTTCCACACTGTCCCCTTTGTCTCTCTGTTCTTTTGATCTTTCCCCACGGGCCTTTAGGAAAGCCAGGGCCATCCAGTCCTCTCATGAAAAATTCCCTTTTAAGTAGATCTATGAATAATCTAGATAATCCAGGAATTCATAAATCTTTTAGAAGCTGCCTGGGCTATTTGCTCAAAAGGCATTGTATGCAAAGTCCACAAAGACGGGTTTGACTGATCAATAGAATCAGCATTATACTTGCTAGTTTAGAGAAATAAGCATGGCTAGGACTAAGAAGAAAGGCTTTACATGCTCCCTCCCCAGCACAACTAATAGAATAGGAGAAATACCCCGTGTCATCCTGAAAGTGGATTTCAAATCAAAACAAGTCAAACAAAGGAAAGCAAATCAAGCACATGGACTCCCCAGGGTCCCTAGAGCTTGAGGGATGTGGGGGGCAGTGAATGTGTACATGTTCCTGAGTAGATACGAGAATCACATGTGCGGGTGTGGGGCAGGGGTGGGCAGAGATTGAAGGTATTTGGGGGTTAGGGCTAGGCAAAAGTGGCCCTGCCTTTGAGGAGTCTCTGTGTCTTTCCGTGTGGAGAGGGGATTTTAACTTTTGTCAAACACTCTCCAGCCCAGATTCTGTAAAGGGGGGGCAGGGAGGACAGTGTCATAACACAGAGAGTGTTAATGACTGCTATTTTAACAATCTAAACTTACTGCCCCAGGGCGCCAGGAGAAGCTAAACAGTCTTACTGCAAAGGATGCAATTTTTAAAAATCAAATAAATAGCTTAAAGGCACACTCACGTTGAACTTGTGCCCAACGTAGTGTCAATCAACGAGACACTTGATTGACATTGAAGGCTGGACAAGCCAACCCCTCTTCCAAAGAGAGCACAGAAAACATTCTAAGTTCAGTTTGGGGGCAGCTGGATGATCTTATGTATCCTGGCCTTCCCAGGGTTCCCCCCTCTTCCCTCTGATCCTGCTCTTCCCTATGTCCGGTTCAGACTTTTGCTCCTTTATCCAGCCCCTCCTAAATGAATTTCTTTGTAATGCATCCTTGGCTCTGAGCTGACTGTTGTGGACCTTCTGTTTTGTATTCCCATACAGCAAGGGCAGATCTTCAACACAGATTGGCACTTTAAAAACATTTACCTGTGTGGATTTATGTATTTCTTGTGGTGCTGGAGACAAAACTCCAAGCTCCTCACATGCTAGACAAGCATTCTATTACTAGGCTGTGTCTTCAGCACTTTTTTTTGGCATGGGATCTTCCTATGTAGCTCATGTTAACATTGAACTTGTAATGTGGCCCAGGCTAGACTAATACTTTTGATTCTCCTTCCTCTGTTTCCTTAGTGTTGGAATTGCAGAGATGACCTATTGTGCCCAAATCCAGTTTAGAAGAAAAAAGCTTTCTACCTTCATGTGTGCTAGGATCAAACAAAATACCCAAATACATGCAAAACAATGCCATGGTCCTACATGAGAACATCTACACTCTGACAGCAAAAAGGTGAAAACTGCATTGTCCAAGAGTTCAGATGCCTAGGCACATATTTGAAACTAACTAGACACAGTCAATAACTCTTAGCACAAAATCCTCTCTTTGGCCAGAACATGTTTTCACTTCTCCATACTGAACTCTAGCCCCATGGCCTGAACAACAACAACATAATACTTAATTTTATTGAAGGCATACTATTGTCTATATAACATCTGTGCTAAGCCACTTATAAATTACTTAAGGCAATCCTTACAACAGTCACTGAGGTAGGAATGGTTATGGCATCTCTCTCTCTCCCTCCTCCTTCTCTCCTTTTCCTCTTCCTCTTCCTCCTCCTCCTCCTCTTTTTCTTCTTCTTCTCACCCCTCCCTCTCTCTCTTATACAAAGTCCATAAGGGAAGGAGAGATTGATTCTCCTCGACTTGGAAGTACCACTGGAGCAAAAGCTCTTTTTACAGAGCTCTGAGACAGTCCCTGAAGACTCAGTCTATGCTATTGGAAGAAATTCTAGTGACAGGCTCCAGCCAGAGTATGAATTAGCAAAAAGGGAGGGAGCAAAGCAGTCCTAGCAGGCAGGCAGAAATTATGGTAGCTTAATCAGCACATAAGCTCTCAGAGCAAAGAATGCTTTCATTTTAGTGAGCTAGTTAGAGAAGATGTC
>LOJH01043562.1:14062-24211 GCA_001685095.1 Ellobius talpinus
ACCTTGTCTCTGAGTGTGCTCTCAATATCACCCCAGGAGTCTGCCAAAGAGCTGTCTAGGTTTGCGAAGTCAGCATTATGGGGAGGTACACTCACTGAAAGTACCTAACAGAACCTAATCAGAAGAAAGGCCAGACACCGGGATGCCACTGACTGTTGTGCCTTCTTCAAGGCTGCCATGAAACCTGTCACCCATCTCCTTGCAGCCACACACATCATTCTCCTGGAGTTGGAGGTATATGGTCAGTGTCTGTTTCCAGTGCCACTAGCATCAGCATCTAGGATATCAATACCAAACATCAAGGCTCTCATTTTACCATGTGGAGACATGTTCATATGTAATATTGGGTCTAAACTCCTTTCCCCCTCAGGGATGTAATGTCATCTTGCTTATATATACTTGTTATGCTTTGAGTCTGAAAGGTCTTCTATAGACCCATACTTTTGAAAATTTAGTGTCCAGTCAGTGCTATTTTGGGAGGCTGCAGAACCTTTGGGACACAGGGCCTAGAGGGACCGGATTTTGAAGGTATTATCTACTTCAGGCTCTGATCTGGCTCCCTGACCCATTGTCTATGTCATGAAATAAATAGCCACTGTAGGCTGCTACCTTCATAATGACCCACACCTTCCTATCACTTTGTATGTCTAAACCTTTGTCTTCAGTGGTCCATGACATCTCTGAAACTGAGAGCCAAGATGAATGTTTCCTCCCCAAAGTTGCTTGGCAGATATTTTGTATCAGTGACAGAAAAGTAACAAATGGACTAATGCTACTAGCATTTATGAAAATAATATCTCACACCATCTTCCCTTTTTTCTTGTCAATACAAGTCTCAGTTGTAGTAAGAATTGTTGCACATTTTACAATTTGATCAAATGGGTACAAAATAGCTAACCTACTCAGTAAAACTCTCAGAGTGAACTGTGGAGAGCCAGGTCTAGATGCTTGCCTTTTATCTGGCTATTAGCCTTTCTGCTATAACAACATAATCTAGCTTTATGTGACGGGGAGAGCCCAATCCTTATTAGAACTCAACTTTCCTCACTTCTAAAAGGGGTCTTGTTCAACATGACTTTCTGAAAGCCAAAAGACTCCCTCTGAATCACTGACCTAGGCCTGGAACTAGATGCCTTCACCCAGATATCAATATACTGTGCCCCTCTGCACCGTGGAAGTCATGCTTCCAATTGCAGCCCAATACCTTCTTATGAATTCAAAAGCCCTCTTAGAAAACAAATCCTTCTGTGGATCTGTAGACTTCAGGCCTGCTCTGCTTTAACTGTTGGCAAAGGAAGGAAAAGAGACTAAGAGGAAAAAATCAAGAGAAGGATGGAGAATGAAGAGGAAGGAGAAGAAGAGGAGAGGGATCAAGCAGATTAAATACCAAGAAGAACAAAGTCATACAAAGTGTGACACAGAAAAGCATATGAGCACGTGCACTATGCTGGGTTCCCAGATGACAGCGTCCTTTGATCACCTCTGCCTTCAGTCACACCATTCCAAATACATGAAAGCTCCATGTTATTGAGATATGTAATCCTGAGAAATATGACATGTACAGCAAAAGCACAAATGTATATCGCATGGATGATTTTACACCAGTTTCCCAGATCGTCAGCAGGTGGATGCAGTAAGTGCCACGTCAGCCCCAGTCAGTGCTTTCCCTATATACTGGGGGTTGTTACTGTACTAACCGTTGTGACGCACATGCACATCTCGCTTATAGTCAATACAAAGACCGAACTGCAATATACTGACTTTCAGCTCGTGTCTGCTTCTCTCCCCAAGCCTGGAAGTACCTCTTAGGGACTTTATCTTGCCGAAGCTCATTTCTATGTTCCCCTTTTTGGAGACAGAAGGCAAAAGTCATTAATCTTTCTGAAGCTGTTGAAGTCCCCTTGGTATTTCTTTCAGCAAGCTCAGTAATTACAGTTTTCCTTCAACATTGTCTCATTGGCTTGATAATCTAATCCCTTAATTATCTTTTTATAATAAAAATCATACTGAATGGTTCCCGACATGATTTCCCTCAGAAAGCTATGGCAGAGAAAGTGGCTTCAGAAATTTATTCCCCCAGATAAAGGGAAACAAGGGCACGTTTCTGGGACTGTGCATGTGCATTTCCCCAGAGCAGACGACAAGCTTCTGCTAATCACTTTCTAATAGAAGTCTCCCTGACAGTCCCTCAGAGGTGGAAATATGGAATTTTGTGCTTTTTAAAATTCAGCATTTCACAGCCATTAATGCTAGCTGCCACCTGCCATGGCTGTCTTTGTCATGGTTGTTTTTGTTTTCTTCTTCATCCCACAGGGCACGTGTTCTGAAAAAAATCAACATTTGCTAGATTCCTCCAAGAGTCCTTGGTTATCTCATGATTTCTTTTTCTGTGTTTTGTTACCTACTCTTCCAAAGCTTCTTCACAACATCCCTTCTCATTTAAAAATGGGTATAGTTTGTCAGACTACTTAGTATATGCATCTAGACTCTGAATTCTAACTCCAAGTGCCAAAAAGAACAAAGAAAGAAAGGAGTAGAGAGGGTAAGAGAGGAGAGAAGAGAGTGGGGGGAGGGGGAAGGGAGGAGGTGAGAGGAGAGGAGTGAGGGGAGAAGAGGAGAAAAGGGAGGGGAGGAGAAGAGAAAAAAGATTTGGAGAGAAGAAGAGATGGGTGGGGAAGGGAGGAGAGGAGAGAAGAGGAGAGGAGAGGAGAGGAGAAACTAGCCATCATGGATGAATTTTGAAGACTATGTTACATGAAATAGATCAGTGACAAAAGATCATATAAATGTCTAATTCCACATATGTAATATACTTAAAATATTAAAATTCACAGAGACAGAGCATTGTTAGGCATTCGTCAGAAGCTGAGGAAAGATGAAGTGGGGGATTTGAGTTTAATGTATGCAGAGTTTCAGTCTGGGAAAAGGAAAATATTCTGGATAAACATAATGCTGATCATGCTCATATAACAAGGTCAATGTTCTTGAATGACTCAGAACTGTAAACCTAAAATGGCCTGATTAATTGTATGTCATGTATATTTTACATAATAGAAGAGAAAGGAATGAAATAACCAAAAACTTTAAAAATAAAGAGAATAAACAGGGAGGAAGTCGGGTAAGAAGGAAGTAGAAGAACGTTTTCCTTATTTTTGCTTTTTAACTGTCATTTCCCTCCCACTGATGTGAAAATAAAAGTTAGGCATGGTGGCATAGACCTGCAATCCCAGCATTCCAGATGTGGAGGCAGCACATGCTTCCTGTGGACAACCTGGATCGAGAGGTTTTCCTTAGAAGATGTGTATAGATCCTTTATATTCTCTGCTTAATTCTGAGAGAAGACAACTTCTCAAAACACATCATAAGCAGACACACAGATATAGCTGAATCCCTTCTCATCCTCTGGGCCTTAGTGTGCATGTGGCAAAGACAAGGGACAATAAACACATCATGACATTTACAAAATAAAATACTTGGATGGCTAAATACAGAGAGGAGGTGTATTTTGGAACAGATTTCAATCTCTGACACCCAATGTCTGCCAGTTGAGAAAGTTGCTTTTAGGGAATATCTGACAGTGTAAAAAAAATCCAATTGGATAACCTAAAAAGATTGCCAGATTATTTGCCATCACTAAAATAAATAACAGTCTTTATTAGAATGATTTTTTTCTGATTTTTGTATTTAGATTTTTTTTTTACTTTGGGGTTAATTTAAAACCAATATGTTCTCAAAGTAACCAAAACCCTGAACTGAAACTCTTTGGCTCTAGGCAACAGATAGCAAGGATATTTGGTTACTTTGAGAACATATTGGTTTTAAATTAACCACAAAGTAAAAGTTGGGAGCTGGCAACATGTCCTAGAAGCTGGTATGTCCTCTGCCATGAATAGAGAACTCCCTGTTGTTAAGCAGAGGCCCGGTGCTCTGCAGCTCTGGCTCCTGGGTAAAGGGAGAACCTGACTCATAAAAGGCTCCTTCAATCCCAAAAGGAAGGTGGATGGGGTGGAGGATGACACCTGACATTAACCTCCTGCCTATACACACAAATATGCATGTGAAAACATACCCCCATGCACATACTCATATGAACACACGTATGACAGATGAATGAATATATCAGGAATCTAGGTTTATACCAGAAGAATGATGCTGAAATGATGACAACCTTAGTTATTAGTCCAAACTTGGCAGGGAAATGGGGATGCATGAGGCTAATATGCTGGCTTAACAGGACTTGGGAACACAGATCACAGGTAATCAATGTACTAACCACCTCTTCTGCGTACTGCAGTAGGGGACAGGCCCTGGCTGAAGATTGAGGCCTGCAACTAAGATGAAAACCCACTAAAGGACATTTCACTAATACATTCCTTAAAATACCCTAGATGTGACTCTTATTGCAAACCAAGTTGAAAACAGACTAAGTTGAAAACACTGATTTTATTTCAAACTATGTTGACTGCTTTTCCCTTTGAGAGTTACATTTGTTTATCAGCAGAAATTCCTGGGCTAATTCTGAGAAATGCCATTCATTTCTGGCCAACAACAAGTCATGAACAATGGGTGGGGTAGAAGGGGGAGCTCCCCACGGAGGGTCTTGCTTTCTGGACATGACCACCAGGGCCTCTGAAGTGCATGATGGCAGAAGTCTTTGGGTGGGAGTGCTTAGAAAAGAGGGGAAGGCCGGCCAGATGGCACACTGTATGCATGACATTGCAGTCGTAGGAATTGCTACATGGGCAAAATGTTGTCATGGGGCCCACAGCCTTAGGAAGACTCACAGGGTCCTCTGTCCAGTGCAGTCGTACTGAGGACTGCTGGTCTCTGAGTTCTCCTGAGCTCCTTTCCGAGAGTCTCCCCTAGAGGCCATTACTTTACCCTCTTTTCCAAATCCAGGCAATAAAATTAATAGAGTATCTGGGTTAAATGTATGAAACTAACAGCCCAACTGGATCAGAATTTTCAGCGTGGGCCCTGAGAATCAACATATTCCCCAAGGTTGCCATTTAACATGTTAAACTATAAAAGGGTACTTATTTAAAGACTTTTGGAAAAATAGCCTGTTACGCTAAGTAACACTTCCACACCAAGATACTATATAAAACTAGGTGTGGTAGCTCATCCATTAGAACCAAGTACATAGGTGGCTGAGGTAGAAAACTGCCATGAGTTTGAAGCCAATAGGCTACACAGTGAATCCCAGGGTACAGAAATAGGGTACAGGAATGAAGCCTTATCACAAACAAACAAAAAGGAACCATTATTTCTTTCAAATAGTGTCTCATGTATCAGGCTAGACTCACAGTTTCTTTGTGGCTGAGGATGACCTTGAGCTTCTTATCCTCCTGTCTCTGCTGAGATTACAAGCATGAGGTACCTCACCCAGTTGCCTTTGATACTGGAGATGAAACTCAGTGTTCTATGTGGGTTAAGCAAACAGTCTAAAACTCGAACTGCCTCCTCAGCACCCCCAACAGATTGTTGCTGCAATATGCATGCTTTCAGTAACTGAGCAACATGGTTTAACACTTTCTAAAATACATATCTAAGAACACTAATCCTACAAAGGACTTTACAAAAAGTCTTATGGCTTACCAAGTTTGGGAAACATTGCATCCAATGCATGTCTTTGGTGTATAATGCGTGCTAATATACTAATGGTTCTATGAAGTACTACATTGAAAGTAGGCCATTGAAGTCTAATCCTGAAAATCTTAAATATGCTTGACCATACAAATATTTTCCCTAATAAATTCTATTACCAACCCATAAAGTCATCTTTAGAGGAAACTTTGTAAAACATCATCCATATCCAGAAACATCATTATAATAATGAAAGCTTTTTAAAAAATGTTTTATTAGTTTTTAATCGTGTGTATGTGTGTGCTGTTTTTACATGTGGTTATGGGCATGTTAGTACAGGAGTCCATGGAGGCCAAAGGAATTGGATCTCCTGGAGCTAGAGTTACAGAGAGTTGTGATCTGCCTGACATGAGTACTAGGGACTGAACTCAGCTCCTTGGGACAAGCAGCAAGTGCTCTCAACCACTAAGCCTCTCCAAACCCAAAAAAGAGGTTTTGTGAATATGTAAAACAAGTGGAAGAATTACTCTGAAGTAGCTGCTGCCTTTTCTGCCTTTGTGAAGAGCTCTGTGTTCTGTCATTGCAGAAGACCATATTGTTCCTAAAATCCTTCTTCGTATACGGGAAATCAAGCTATTGGTGAAAGGCAAGTCACATGACTAACCTGAAGCAAAGTGACAAGTGACACTTCCTTGAAAAAAATTTAACATTGCATGTTTTAGAAAGTCTCCAAAGACCAGGAATATGAGAAAAGTGATGGAAATAAAGAGCATGAATAATTAAAGGAGTCTAAGAGAGCTGTCGGTACACAGAAGGTCTAGTGATCAGTGGTAGACATGGCCTTTGACAACCTCTACCAATCTGCATAGGAGCAATAAAATTAATATTAATGATAGAATAATGGTGATAAAATGAAATAAACTATTAACCAGAGGCAAACAGTATTGAATCTTTATACTTCTGGGTGGCTTTGTATCCCAAACAAATCATTTTGGGTTCTATTTGTTTCTCTGTTTTTATGAGACAGAGCTGCACTATGTAGCTCCTGCTGGCCTGGAACTCACTATGCAAACCAGGATGGCCTCCAGCTCAGAGTTCTACCAGCCTCTGCCTCTGTGGTGATTTGAAAGGAAATGGCCACCATAGGCTCATAGCGAGTGGCAGTATTGGGAGGTGTGGCCATGTTAGAGTAGATGTGGCCTTGTTGGAGGAAATGCATCACTAGGGGTGGGCTTTGAGTTCTTGGATGCTCAAGTCAGGCCCAGTGTGCCTCAGTCTCTCTTCCTGCTGTCCAAAGATCCAGATGTAGAATTCGTAACTCCCCAGCACCATGTCTGCCTGCATGCCCCGATGCTTCCTGCCATTATAACAGACTAACCCTCTGATCTGTAATCCAGCCCCCATTAAATGTTTTCCTTTATTAGAGTTTCCATTGTCATGGTGTCTCTTCACATCAATAGAAACCCTAACTAAGACACCCTCCCAAGTTCTGAGACTGAAGGTGTGTGCCACTGTGCCTTTCAAAATGTCACTGGCTCTTTGGAGATGCAAAGGAATTAACTCTAGAACTCACACAGTTGTTTTGTTTGTTGGCACAGGGGCCCATTATATGCCCCAAGCTGGCCATGAGCTCATCATCTTCCTGTCTCAGTCTCTCAAGTGCTGATATTATAAAAATGAGCTACCAGATCTAGCAACAGTTTTGTTTTGAATATGTGAAACATTTTAATAATTAAATGTATTTCTTGACAATTTCATGAATGTATGTCAAATGCATTCTGATTATACTGCACCCTTTCTCTCCACCCTACCTTGTCAACCTCTCCTCCTCATAACACGCTAACTTTCTGCAGAAGCTATACCCATAGAGTCTCACCAACATGACTGTCCCACTTGATATGAACAAGAAGGACACTGATGAAGATGCCAAGCTGCACAGGAGGAAAAGCCCACAAAGCCTCAACCATTACAAAGAACTACAGGTAACTGAATAAAGTTGGGAGCATGAGAGGTAGTCCTCCCAAGGGAGGGGCACGTCTATTGGTTTTCCAGTACCAAATGGTCAGTCTTGTAAAAATGCAAGTAAGAGTGTACGGATTCAGCAGGTTATATTTGGGAATACATATGTATATGCAAATACATATATGCCTGCAATACCAACTGAGGAAAAGAGAGGCCATGACTTTGAAGGAGAGTGGGGAGTAGTATATGGGAAGGTTTGGAAGGAGGAAATGGAATGGAGAAATTTTGTAATTAAAATAAAATTTCAGAAACAAAGAAAGAAAGAAAGAAAGAAAGTGAAATAAAGAAGGAAGAGGAGAGAAGGGAAGGAAAGGGAATGGAAGGGAAGGGTAGACAGAAGAAAGAAATTTCCCTGGGTTGATCATGTTTCATACCACAGCTACAGTAGCTATCAAGTAGAGAAAAAGAATAAAAGTTAATTGGCTGTTTAAAGGCCATCAACATTTTTCAATGAAATACAAAAGGTAGGTGGATAAAGAATCCAAAAAGTAGTACAGGAAGTGATGAGAAAGGAGTGATGAACAGAAATAGATAATGGCAAGAATAACAAAACAGAGATGGAGGGAGTTGCTGATGAGGTGGCTCAGTGGGTAAAGTGCTTGCCACACAAGAATAAATACAAGACTTCAGATCCTCATAATTCATACAACAAGGTATGTAGGGATGCTGGCCCAGCTGTAATCCCAGAACAGAACAAGAGAAAGGGGATATCAAGAGAAAGCTGGCTAGCCAGACGTGTCAAACTGGTAACCCTGCCTCAATACATATGGTAGAGAGTGGTCAAGGAAGTCATTCAACTTCAGCCTTGGGCCGTTATGTTTACAAACACGAATATCCGCACACACACTCCCTCACTCATGAAAACATGCATACAAACACATACCACACACAACATAATTAAGATGCACAAAACAAAATAAAAAACAAAGCAGCCTAAAAATTTTAAAGAGATTCTGGAATGATTTAGGGATGATCTAGAAATTCCACTCCTAGTTATCTATCCGAAAGAACTAAAAACATGTGTCACACAAAATCTTGTAGCCAAATATTAATAGCAGAACGGTTCACAACTGCCAAATAGTGAAATCAACCAAAATGAATAACAATTGATGAACTGATAAGTACAACTGGTGGTGAATCAGAATGGCCCTCATGGGCTCATATATTTGTATGCTTAGTCCCTAGTTAGGAAGTGTTTGGAAAGACTAGGAGGTGTGTCCTTCTTGGAGGAGGTATGCTGCTGGGGATGGACTTGGAGGTTTCAAAAGTTCATGCTAGCCCAGTGTCTCTTTGTTGCTCCCTCTTCCAGACTTGCCCCTCTGCCTGCAGATCAGAATGGAGCTCTCAGCGACTACTCCAGCCCTATGTGAGCCACCATGCTCCCCTCTGAAGTGGTAAACAAGTCACTAATTAAATATTTTCTTTTAGAGCTGCCTTGGCTTTGCCGTCTTTTTACAGTGATCTAACAGTGACTAAAGCAAGTGGTATGACCATACCATGGATGTTATTTGTCCATAAAAAGGAACAAAACATTGGCACATGCTATAACATGGATGAGAGCCTTGAAAACATTTTTTCAAAGCTAAGAGAAAGAAGCCACAAGTCAAACTCCAGCTATTGAATGAATTTATTACTGAGAGCTCATGAATAGTCAAATCCACAGATTCAGAAAGTAGATTAGTTCTCCATAGGAGCCGAGGGTAAGGGGAATGAGAAGTAACTATGCAGTATGTTTAGGGTAAAGAAATAGTTTGAGGGTTTTAGCCAACCTAACAATGACAACAAGAAAGGTTTTACCAGCAAAGGCAAGTCTCAGCTGAAGCTGACTGGGGAAATAAATCTGCACATGAGTGCTCACGTGCCACTTTTAAAGAGTCACTGAAAATTCAAGGAAAATGAGTTGGTTATTAGAAACTGGACAAGAGATTTTTGTGGCTACTTAGCTGCTTCTAGTGTAAGCAAGATTGGAGAAAATAACTCTTGACTTATGAAATCTATAACTGGAATACTTACAAAACAGTATATTAATAAAATACTAGTGAAACTAAAGGGGCTTCTTACCTTTGCAATAAAGGAATATTACAAAAACAGTGCTCCTCTTTGAAGGACAGAAGAGTAAGGAGGAGGTGGTCCAACCAAAACCATGTGTAAAAATGACACAAGGAACACTGTTACTTTATATGTTAAAGTTAAAAATAAAATTATATAAAATTTGTATTTATCAATAGAAAGACAGGGGAGAGAGAGAATGAGGTTGAACATGATCTACAAGATAGTAGATAGTATTGAGGAAAAGGAAGGGGATGAGTAGTGGGGGACAGGATAGATGAATGAGGGTCAGAATTACCCAAGTACATACCAGCACATGAATCAAAATGCCCTTCTGAAAGTTATCACTTTGTACAGTGAACATGCCCTATAAAATTGCATATACTAAGAAAAAAGTGAAGATAGACCGTAGTGATAAGGGAGCAGGCCTGCTTTTCGTCCCGCTTGGCTCCCGCACGGCTAGCTTTACCCCGAAATAACAACACACAAATT
>LOJH01043563.1:1470-13969 GCA_001685095.1 Ellobius talpinus
CTGGTCTACAAGAGCTAGTTCCAGGACAGGCACCAAAAACTACAGAGAAACCTTATCTTGAAAAAATCTAAAAAAAAAAAAAAATTGGAAAACTCATATGACCTGATTCCTGAATTTACTTTAAAAAAACATTTATTTATTTACTGATCGATTGATTTACTGAATTTATTTGGCGGTGATACTTGTGCTATGATGCATGTGTGGAGATCAGAGGATACCTTGCAGGAGCCAGTTCTCTTCTTCCATCAGGTGTGTTCTAAGGATTGAATTCAGGTCATTAGGCTCAGGCTTGGTGACAAGGGCCTTGACCCACAAAGTCATCTTGTTGGCCCTCTAGATTTACTTTTATTTAAAAACCATAGTAATCAAGTCAGTGTAGTGTTGTTGAAAGAACAGATAACAGACTGGTGTACAGAATAGAAAGTCCAGAGAGAAACCACTAAGTATACAGTTAATTTGAAAATAATTTACACTTCTGTGTTCTCCCAGTCCATGAACAAAGTATAAATAGGTTTATTTGGGTATTCTCTGCAGTGTTATGCTTTCAATAACATCACCAGTGTTTTCATTTAGGAAAGAAGAGGCTCTGGAAAAAAAATGATGCTGTAACATTTGGTATGTGCAAAAGAGAAGAATAAGAACCGTAATGCCTACCTCACACTCTATGCAAATAGTAATTTTAACTGGATCACAGATCTAAGGTTAAAAACAAGACTAACAGGTTAGGAAGGCCAAGAATATTGCTCACTTGGTAGAGTACTTATCTTGTACTCATGAGACTCTGGCTTCGATTCCCAACACTACAATAAAATTAAATAAATACATAAATAAAAATAGCTTTAAAAGTAGAATATCTTAGAACTTTAGGGTTGCAAGACACAATTTTTTAGAACAGAAAATACCACTATAAAAGAGAAAACTATTTTTCTGAAGACACTGTTAAGGCTGGTGGTATAGGTGAGTGGTTTGGCATTTGCTTAACATTCAAGAGGCCTTGAGTTTGATCCCTAACATTTGAAAACAACAAGAAGAAAACACTTAAGAAATGAAAAGGCAGTCAGGTGCAGTGGCACATACCTAAATCTAGAACTGGGTAGGCCAAGGAAGGAAGACGAAGAATTCGAGGCAGGCATGGACTGCCTATTGAAACCCTATCTTGAAAACATAAAAAGAAGAAAACACAAGAAGAGAGAAAAGGGAAGCAGGGGAGCAGAGGGGAGGCGCCTGTCACAAAGAAAATATGTGCATGCTAACAAAGACTTCTATCTCTAATACATGAAGAACTGGATAGATGACAAAGAAAAAATTAGACTTTCAAAATGGAACAAACTAGACATTCACAAAAGAAGATACAATAGTCCCCCTTTCCCATAGTTTCACTTTCTGTGGTTTTAGTTATCAACAGTTACTAGTGTAAAAAAAAAACAAGAAATAACTCATAAAATGTAAATGACTTTTACTGAAGTACATTGCCATAATTGTTCTATTTTATCAATTATTGCTTATCTTTTACTGTGTCCAACTGATAAATTACACCTCACCACATATATTTATATACAGGATAGGAAAATATACATAATTTAGTACTATGTACCACATCCAGTATCATAGCACATATCTCTTGCAGAAAAGGAGTGATCATTATGTGTGTATACACATAGTCATTTCATATATATATATTTATAACTATATATTACATGTCACTATATATTATAGTATATGTATGTTATATAAACATATAACACACACATATGGTCAATAAATACATTAAAAAGTTCCCAGCATCCTTAGTTGTCAGTAATGTAATCAGATACTTCTTCATGCTCACTTAAAAATGGCTAAATATAGTTGTTCTATGCATAGAACAACTAAAATTCTCATACATATCTAATGAAATTTTTTAAAAAAATGGTTCAACCACTGAAAAATGGTTCTTACATTACACAAATAACTATCCTTTCACGAGTAATTTGCATGCCCAATGAAAATTGTAAATACAACCACAGAAAGACTTATAAGAATGCCCATAGCATTTTTATTCATAATAACCAAATGCATTCGGTTGAAATGATTAAGCAATAAGTGACCGGTTAAGCTGTGGTACACACATACAACAAAGCACTAATCAGTAACAAACAAACATGACTGGCTGACTGATGTGACAGAACAGATACAACAATCTCAGAATCACAAGAGGGAAAACTATGTGATCACTGATGCAAAGTTCTAGAAAATCAGAATTATACTTAGATGCCAGTAACCAACACATCAGTTAGTGGGCAACTGACAGAGACCATCTGCAAAGGGCATGATGAAACACTGAGTGTGATGGTGGTTGCGTGAAGATATAAATACTTGTTAAAATGTATCCAACTACATATTTTACTTTGTTAATTCTCTCTCAATACAGTCCTCATAATTCTTTATATTAGATATTGGTAAAACAAAAAGGGTCCACAGTGGATGAAGAAGGACATAAATCACCTCATCCCCCAAATACTCAAGAAATGCCCCTACTTCATATAAAAGCTACAGTCCACTCTGTAATATGCATTTTTGTGTCTATTGTGATTCCATCTTTAAAGAGGGTGCTTTGTTCAATTAATTTCCCTTAAAGACTCAAATTGTCATTGTCCACTAACCAAAACAATCAAATACAGATAAACTCTATTTTTATTTTATTTTTTTATTTTTTTTAAATGGCTATTTGTCTGCACTCCAAAGACAACATCTACTTCCCTACTATCAATGTTATAAATATTCCAAAGAGTGACTAGGGAGAAAGGAGGGATAAAAAAATTACTGCATAAGAAAAACGTTATTGCAATTAAAGCTCAAGTAGTTTTAGTCATTTAGCTACATATTAAACACTATTTCACAAAGGGACCTTTTTGTAATCCAACAGAATTATATACAGCATAATTTGATAATAAACAAAGAGTTTGGCCTTAAAAATTACATATAATGGGCAGTGGTAATGCACATCTTTAATACCAGCACTCCAGAGGCAGAGGTAGGTGAATCTCTGAGTTCAAGGCCATCCTGGTCTACAGAGTGAATCCCAGGACAGACAGTGTTACACAGAGAAACCCTGTCTCAAAAAATAGTCCCAAACAACAACAAAAAGATATATAACTTGAAAAGAATCACTAAAAAAGTATGCATATGGTCAATGAGCATATAAGAAAAGTGCTCAGCACCTTTGGTTGTCAGTTAAATACAAATAAAACTATGCAGCTGGAGAGATGGCTCATTAGTTAAAAGCACTAGCTACTCTTCCAGAGTACCCAGGTTCGATACCCAGCCCCATAGGGCTGCTCACAACCATCTGTCACTATAGTGACAGCTGATCTGATGCCCTCTCTGGCCTCTGTGGGTGCCAGGTATATACATGGTACACAGACATGCATGTAGGTAAAACATCCATACACACAAAATAAAATAATTTAAGCAAACTATAAGTTACCATTTCAAATTCATTTAGAATGTTTAATCCTAAAACCTGGCAAAACATTACTTGAAAAACTATTACTGCTGTTATGACTTGGATGATTTTAGGCATTTTAATAACACATTAAAGGATATTTTATGGATTATAAGGGAAAATAAAATCAGCAGCCACAAAAAGCAGATTAGTGGTAGCTTAGGGCTAGGAGGAGGGTGGAAGAGGATGGCTAGATTACAGGTTTCCTTTTGAGATAATGAGGGTGTTCTAAAATTGGCTATAGTAATGGTGCACATATTTCTGAGTGTCCTAAACACAACTGAATTTTGCATATGAAATAAAGATTATAATATATGAACTAAATCTCTATAACAGAATTAGTTGAAAAGCTAGAGATTTTGATTAGGATTATATTGGAAGGTATAGGTCAATCTGGAGAAAACATGTACCTTTACAGTGCTAATTCTTTGAACACAGGAAAATTTAATCATTTTCTACTTAATTATATATCCTTTATGTTTTTATAATGTTTTATAGAATTCTAAGCAGAAGTATTATATATATTTTATTAGATTTTAGGTAAGTGCATTATATTTCTGATGCTTTTTATATAGTATCTTTAAAAAGAAAAGTTGGATGTGATGTTACATACCTATACTCCTAGTAGCCAGGAAGCCAAGGCAGGAGGATTAACAGTTCTATGCTGGCCTGAGCTATAGAGTGAGTTCTAACCCATTGAGGATAACAAAGCAAAACCTTGTTTCCAATAACATGAGAGTGGTAGGGAAGAAGGAAAAGAAGCATATGAGCAGAAAAAGAAAAAAAGTATAATTTTAAAAAACTGAATGTATACAAGCTAAAAGATTATTTCACTCTAAAATTTGCATGTTCCCTAAATATAATTCATATTAAACTTTTAAAACTGCATTCTGATCTTTACTGAAAGCATAAACTCTTTTTCTGAATTATAATCCTATGTTTCTACTAATAAGCAGGGTAATCTCATGCCATTAGAGTCAAAAGCTGTGGTGATTCATTATTAAGAAAATATTTCTTACATTCTACAAGATTAGAACTTTTGCTGAACCTTACAACTAGAGTTAATAATACACCTTGAGGTCACCTAAGACTTAACACTGGGTCAGGACATGTAAACGGAGACTGCTTTTTGGTTTCCCGGCCACCCAGACCTGAATAATCACACAGAAACTATATTAAATCACAACACTGTTTGGCCTATTAGCTCAGGATTCTTATTAACTAACTCTTACATCTTAAATTAACCCATTTCTATTATTCTGTTGCCATGAGGTTGTGGCCTACCAGTAAGGTTCCAGCATCTGCCTCCTTTGGCATCTTTTGGTGCCTGTTTGACTCCACCTACTCTCTCTATGTATCTCTGTTAGGATTTCCCACCTAGCTTTATTCTGACCTGCCACAGGCCAAAGCAGATTCTTTATTAACCAATGGTAATAAAACATATTCACAGTACACAGAGGGGAATCCTATATCAAGGACACAGTGGTGCATGTCTTTATCCCAGCACTTGGGAGGCAGAGGCAGGTAAGTCTTGGCAAGTTCAAGAACAGCCTGCTCTATACAGTAAGTTCCTGAACAGTAAGAGCTACTACACAAGGAGACCCTGACTCAAAAACAACAAAAAAACTTAAAATTGCTATTCTACTGTATACTCATACTGTTTACCTGCCTTTAAGAAAATAATTTAACAATCAACTTTACTTGCTGTGGATTTCCCATGTAATCAACTTTTATACCCTTAACTAATGCATAACTGTAATCTTAAATTGTGCACTTTTCCATGAATGCTCTAATAATCACTTGCTGAAAGCAGAAAAAATAGAGGTTGAAAGCAATCTTATAAAGTGGATAGCTACCCAGTTTCTCAGAAAATTGGAATCAATATACCTCAAGATCCAGCTATATCACTCCTGGGCATATACCCAAAGGATGCTCCATCATACCACAAGGACACTTGCTTAACTATGTTCATAGCAGCTTTATTTGTAATAGCCAGAAACTGAAAACCACCCAGATGACCAAGGAATGGATAAAGAAAATGTGGCACATTGACACAATGAAGCATTAGTAAACTGTTAAAAAACAATTACATCATGAAATTTGTAGGCAAATGGTTAGAACTGGAAAAAAAATCATCCTGAATGAGGTAACCCAGACCCAGAAAGACAAATATGGTATGTACTCACTCATAAGTGGATATTAGCTGTAAAGGAAAGGATAACCATGCTATAATCCACAGACCCAGGGAAGCTAGCTAACAAGGAGAGCTCAAGGCAGGGATACTGTTTGTTATCTGGGTCAGTTGAGGTTAACTGGACTCTATACCTGATCCCTTGTAAAACTCTAGTAAAGATTTCTGAAAAGTATCTCTCACTCTTTCCCCATGTGATGCCTTCTGTGCTGTTCAATAAAGACAGAAAAAACCCTTTGTCAGGGATAGACACACAGAGTTATACACAGATACAGGGACAGATTTATAGGGCAAACTTTGAGCATCATAGATTCAGACTCATGCAGTAGAAAGAGAGGGGATGAAAGATGTAGGGAGCATGAAGTAGAGAATTCAAATATGGCCTTGATTTTGGTTAAATGACACCAAGAAGAGTGCTAATATTTCTTTCTTTATGTAATAACAATATATTATTGGTGACGTGGAGATTATTACTGAAGTATTCAAACCAACTGCAAAAAGCATATATATGAAACTTCTTTAGAAAAAAAGGTCACTTTTTAAAATTCTAAGATATTTCAGACAGTTTGAAAAGTATCCAAATAAATAATATTTCCACTCATGGGGTTAAATTTTATGTTGGAATAATGTGAAAAATAGTGTTTGGTCAGAAGCATCACCCCAGCTCCCTAACACCCCTTTATACAAAAAGTCTGGATTGTTTGCCTAGGGGCTTCACCCCGGCTCCTGGCTTAAGACCCCTCCCCAGGGAGGGTCACAAAAGCCTGCCAAACAGTAATCCCTCCCCAGGGAAGGTCAAGACCACTCCCACAGGCTATTTAGACTGCCCCCCCCAGAGAATGAACATGTGGTCTCCGGGTTTTGCATGGTCTCCCTTATTCTCTTTTCCCCTCTCCATGCTTTCCCGGGACCACCAGGGAGTATTCCATTAAATATGTGCATTTTTTAATTCAGTTTAATTCGGTCTTTATTGGAATTATTTGTGTCGGCAGAGAGGCATCTTAAGAAATACCTAACAGATAGGACTTTAACTCAAAGAGATTCTCAGAAAGTATAGAATCTACAAGTTACTAACTGATGACCAGGAGTAACAGACTGATTAACAATTGTTTGACATTACCTGGTCAATGATAGAATTTAGCTTGGTAAGTAACAGAAATCCTCGACCATGGACAAGGTACTGTCCAAGTGTTGCCATGTGTGTCTCCTCTTCTTCTTCTTCCCTGGCCTCCACTCTCTGGACCACTGCATTGCAAAGCTGGTTGACATCGATAAGAAATTCACGTGCCAATGAGTTACTGTCAGTACTCATGACAGAGCTATAAAATGAAAAGAATATAAAAGAGGTTTTAAATGAATATAAATTTACCTTTAAATATATGTGATTTGTAGAGTGACTTAAGATTGTTATATATTAATCCCTAGCTCTTTACTATTCTCGGGCACAGTTCTGACCTCATTAGGTAATGCCTACATGGCAGTACTAGTCCAGGGTTTGAAATGCCTTGGCACAGATAGGCAGGCATAAGTGACACTGCTTGAGAGAAGACACAGGTGAACAGTGATAGTTAAGGGAGGTTCTGACTTTCTTACATAGACTAAACAATTACTTTGCATATTTAAAACAGATAAATGGCTCTTTTAAAAATATAAACTGAAGGTTACAGAAATGGTTCAGTGATTAAGAACCCTTGCTGCTCCTGTAGAGGACATGGATTCAGTTCCCATCATATCCATATGGCAACTCACAACTGCCTTGTAATTCCAGTTCCAGGGGATCCAAGGCCTCCTTCGGGTCTCCCTGGGCACTGAGCAAACATTTGATGCACATACATGTGCAGACAAGACACTTGTGCACACAAAATGAAAACAAATAAATCTTAAACTATAGGATAAATAATAGAACATATGTGGGAGCCGAGAATGTAGGCCATTTCCCACATTTGTCTGATCGTCGGAGACTAACTAGTGTATCTGGCACTGCTCCTTTGGTAGTAAAGCCAAGCCAGTGCCATCCTGAAAGTGGTCAGGATATGCAATTGTCGCTCTACTCCTTCTATTGTAATTACGAAGTCACCTGGAGAAGAGGCGTTTTCAGCCTAGGTGACAAAATAGACATAAGCAAGATGTGACTTAAGTCATTCCCTGCTACCTAGGAAACAGAATGCTAACGAAGTTTTTATTACCTTCCCCCTCAGTTTATGTTGTTATAAAAGCTGTTTGAAAAATAAACGTGGGTGATTTCAGGATTTGAATGATCACTGAAACTCCTTCCCAATACTGTCAAGTGAACTATGTCTTTAATATTCTCACACCTCTATGCTGGTAAGAAATGATTTATGTTGGGGCTGGACCCCGACAAACATAGAATTTTTCTTTTGATATTACCCAGTCATTGGCTTACTCTCCTAAAACTCCAACACTTAGTTAATGCAGGAAGTGGTGATTCCTGTCAGGTAAGAACTGAAGAACTTTAGCTGCTAGCTTATGCCACTTTTAGCCAAATAAAAAGCAATGTGTTACTTTAGCATTAAGGAAAATAGCAAGGTAAAACATGCAGGGAATGAAGACAGAAAAATGTATACTCAGAAAAGAAAAATCATAAACAACATAGTACTTAAAGAGTTTCAGAACAGTTTTAATTTGGAGGACTGAGAGAAGGCTGAGCATTTAAGAGCACTTGCTGCCCTCGCAGAGGACCTATATTTGGCTCCTAGAACCCACGTGGCACCTAAAAACCTTCTGTAATTGCAGTCCCAGGGGATGTGACACCCTCTTCTGGGTTCTGCAGCACCAGGCAAACACATGGTGCACATATATAATACAAGAAAGTATTCAAATATTTAAAAAAAACTTTTCCTAAGAGTTCTTACTCTTTATTTTTTTAAATTGACAAAATTTCATTTATTGTACAAAACACAATGTTTTAAAACATACCTATCAAATACACTGTGGAATGTTCAAATCAAGTTAATTAACAATTTTATTATTTTACACAGTTATGCTACACCAAGGTTCACTGTTTTACTTTCTCTCCCCAACCTCCACCCCGACAGGGTTTCTCTGTAGCCCTGGCTGTCCTGGAACTTACAGATCCGCCTGCCTCTGCCTCCTGAGTGCTGAGATTAAGGGTGTGCACTACCACAACCTGGTCTGTTTTACATTTTTAAAGAATATAATATATCATCACTGACTAGAGTTACTATGCTGGGCAACAAATTACCATTATGTACAAATTGCCAAAGTTCTGAATTCTCCTATGCAGTAATCATACAAGTGACATCCTAACTGCACATAAGCAGAACACAACGCTAGTAGGTCATTAGAGGGTATTTCTATTTTGTTCATTACTTCCTTGAATAAATGTTGAATATACCTGAATATTTTCCAGCCATTCTGAATATCAGCTGAGCAGATGGGCATATATTTTCTAATATTTCATATATTCAGAAAAGTATACAGAATACATAATGTGAGCACATACACAAAAATATACATACATACACACAAATGTTTTAAAAAGACATAGAACAGCCAACACCCAGAATTGGTGTTAGCATTCAAGATGTTCAGGTGAGTTTGTGAATGTGTATGTGTAAAGAAACAAAGATTTACAGCACAGGAAAGCTACATCCACACTAGCTGGTACTTATTACCATGCATGTTTTTACAGGTTACACATGCTCATAGCTATAAAAATACTAACTATGCAATCTAAATATACACCTTTCCTATAGAGAATCTAATTGTTTACTCTAACAATATTAACTCCAAAATTTCACCTTGACCCCAGACTTCTGACTGCTAATACTACTCTCCTTACCAGTCTTTCAACACTTCTGTAACATTCAGAATGTCTAATATTTTGGTTCATGAACTAGATGAAACTGTCTCAGCAAAAGGCTTCACCTGTAAGAAAAAGATGCAAATACATTAGCAGCAATAATAAACCACAAATAATGTTAAAAAGTTCTTGCAAAATATCAGCAGCCAGTTTTTATATGTGATATATATAGCTGGCAACAAGTTATTCATGATCTTAAGAGCACACTTCAAAGAAAAAAATCCTAGTCAGCTGAGAACCTCTTAAAACCACCTCACAGGTAGTCCTGCCTACTCACCCACCCACTGACCTGAGAACAGGGCAAAGCCCCACACCTTATACAGGTAGTACAGGTAGTGGGCAACCCCAGCCCCCACCCACCCAAACTGAGAATGGGGCAGAGATGTGTATCTCATACAGGTAGCACCAGTTCCTAAAGCCTTATTGTTATAACAACAGATTAGTGTATCTCTTGACCCTGACCAGAGAAACGCCTCTTTTGGAGTAGGTAACAATTTAACACAAAGAGCCATAACTGCCCAATATGCAGAGAATAAGAGACTGTAGATCTAAATGGCACATCTATACCACACCCCCCTCCTCCCAAGGCACAGGGATGGAAGAAGAGGAGATAGAAAGGTTGTAAGAAGAAAAAGAAGCAGTAGGTGACTATAGCCAGTGTTTTCTTTGATACAACAGGGAAGTTCCACAGAGAAATTGACAGTGGTTCAAGACCTGCACAAGATCAAGCCAGACAAAGACCCGGAATGAAGGGAGGAGGTGGTCAGGAACTTCCACCCCTGAAGTGCTACTGACAACTAACGACAGCTAGAAAAAGAAGAGTAACTTCTCTTCAAGGATGTGGTATCTGAGAGATTCCATATATTCCAGTAGATGGCCCTACACTTATGCATATCAGCAACACTAAGTGAACTCTGGGTTTAAAAAAGAGAGAAATAGAACATATGAAATTGGGAGGGAAGTGGTGGGGGATAAGGGAGGAATTGGAGGAGAAGGAATGAGATGTGAACTTGATCAAAACAATATATGCAAGCATGAAATTCTTAATTAATAAAAAAATTAAGAATGAAAATAAAGAAATAAATGCCTAACTTCAAGAACTGAGTCTTGAAGGAAATCCTGGAATACAGAGCTGTAAACGTAGCCACAACACTCTACTCTTCCTTTCCCAGCTCCTACCTCCACATAAAACACACATTAACCACAGAGGAGAATGAGACAAGAATGCTAAACAGAATCTAGGGAATGGTTGGATACCACCCACATACAACTCAATGTCTCTACAGACAATTTATAACTCTCCTGTCAGTGTGAAAGGTATTTGAAGATATATGAGAACTCAAAACCCCCAAACCAAATAATTATGAATCCCACCAAATGTCATATTCTTGAATTCCTTGTTTTGTTTGAATTCTTTAAATGAAATGAAATTCTTCTGGGTATAATAAACAAAGGCTACTTCCAGAATACTAAGGAAAATTTCCTCCTTCTGAGAGTAAAAAGATGCTTCTGTTTAGCTTTCTGTTCTCTTAGAGTCTTTACCAGAAAGGCATGGGGAAATGTTTCTTTATTGGCTATAAGGGATTATTTTTAATAGCAAGGTTTTTTAGAAAACTGAAAGTGATCTTTAAATGTTTTAAAATACTTAAAATCCAAAAAGTTACCTTGAGTGTGTTGGCAAACAGTCTTCATTACACATTATTCTACGCTCTGGAAGACAAAGCAGGCTGGAAAAGGAACAAGGAGCCATGTGAGATTACATGGAGCTTTGTGTGAGTCAGAGAATAGATGCAGCCCATACTACCAGTGAACAGTACAACAGCAGCTCAGCTAATTGCCCACAGAACTCTACATACATTACAGCTGCAACATCATCTGCCTTCAAAGGGGGTGGGGGAGCAGGGTAACTAGCATCATCTAGAATGAATTCTTAGAGAACCCATAGAAACTACTTACCTTCCCCATGTGTAAACATCTACCAATATTTTAAAGTTATCTCTGAAATTTTGTGAGGGTAATGTCAATTTCACTGAAGTCTATATTTTCTTAAATTTTGCAACTTTGCACGTAGTAATAAAAAATAATAATAAAACAAAATAATAAAAATAAATAAATAATAAAAACCCAGAGACAGATAGATATTGGGGTTCAAGCCACTAGAGAGCTCTTACCTCTAAGAAATCCTCAGACTGAAAGAGAGCAAGTTCCTGTCTCATCCCAGCTTATATTCCTCTCTAGTGCTGGGATTAAAGATGTGAGCCACCACCACCTGGATCTGTTTCTGCATTGATCTTGTGTAGCCCAGAGTGGCCTTGAACTCACAGAGATACATCTGCCTCTGTCTCCCTTTTATCCGTCTAACTTTAACCTTCATTAGTCTGCTTATAGGTCATTCTCTCTGTGTTAGAGAAGACAAAGAACAAAAGCTGAGAACTTTTATTCTTTGAATCCAATTACAGGGTCAGTTTTTTAACAATTCATTTGTAGTTTTCTTTTTTTACTCTTTTCTTTTTTATTATTTTAAAAAGAAAACAAACTATTTTTTTTATTTTACATACCAATCCCAGTTCCCACTCCCTCCCCTCTTCCCCTTCCCTTCACCTACCTCCCCCCACCACACCCCCATCCACTCCTCATAGAGGGTAAGGCACATTGCTTTGGGGAAGGTCCAAGGCCCTCCCTACTATATCTAGGCTGAGCAAGGTATCCATTCAAAGAGAGTAGGTTCCCAAAAAGCCAGTAAAAGCAGTAGGGATAAATCCTGGTGCCACTGGCAGTGGCTCCTCAGTCTGCCCAGAGGGACTAGTTTGGACCTATGCTTGTTCCTTCCCTGTCCGGCTGGAATTGGTGAGATCTCATTAGCTCAGGTAAACTGTTTCCGTGGGTGTACCCATCATGGTCTTGACCTCTTTGCTCATCTATAGAAAAATGATAAAGAAGCTGAGAAAGAAATCAGAGAAACATCACCCTTCACAACAGC
>LOJH01043564.1:0-13969 GCA_001685095.1 Ellobius talpinus
GGAGGAGGAGAAAAGAGCAGGAGGAAGAGGAAAAGGAGGAGACAAAGAATCAGAACACAGGGCTCTTCAGTTTGGTCTTACCCATTCTCAGACCATATCTTGAGTCCTCTTCCCTCTTTAGGTTTTTAAACACTTGCTTAGAGTTCTGCTATACCAGCTACTTCACAAGCCACTGCCTGTTTGTCATCTCTGAGGATTGTTTCTATTATTCCATTTTCAGTTTTCCTCTGTGTCCCCCTGTTCCCCGTCTGCCATCCTGACACCTTTTCACCCCTCTAGCCACCCATCAACGAATCTGTTGGTTTCATGTTTCACTCAAAGCGTTATCAAACACTATGCTTATGTGTCTCCCCTCTGCTGTCAGTCTGTCTATTTCTCAAAAGTAAGGAATGTTGAAACTTTTCTTGTGTTCCCATTCACAAAGGCTAGGGCTCGACATATATTGAAAAAGACACTGTTTGCAGAAAGTTTATTGAATTGATTAGCATGGCTAGAGTTCTGTCTCCTGTTGGACAATCAACAAGGTGAGACATTAGTTGAACCTGTCCTCACTTATTCTTCTGGTAAATAAAATGGAGGTTTACTACAGGGGTGTATCCAGAACCGCAAAATGAGATCACTTTGCCAACCAAGTACTTATTCTTTGGGCTTCTCTTTCCATAAAATCCACCTATTTGATTTCTTTGAAGTCCCTGATTCTTGTGTGTGGCTGGATTTTTATAGTTGACACTATGCCTTAGGTTCCTCAGTCTAAGCAAAATACCATGTATCTCTTTCTGCTGCAATCCCATTACTAATGATCTATTTTCTAAACTACATTTGTGACTCTGAAAAATATATTAAACAAACCTCCAATCTCTTGTTCTTGGTGGCTGCCCTTGGTCTACTAAGCAGCTTCCAGGTATGTGTCTGTGAAGGGGGCAGTTTGATTCTAAGGCTGTGGGTTAGCAAGGCATCCTAGCTCATAAGAACACAGGAGCACCTGACCTGCCTTCCATGGGCTACCACTTCCATAGAAAGGTGACCATGATGTCAGCAGACACAGAGAAGGGGTTCTAATGGTACAAAGAATTTACAAGGACCCTGAGGACCCTGAAGGGACACTAGGCCACTTGAGCACGTGGCTCTGAGAGGTCTTGCCCTTCTTCCCAATTCCCTCTGCCATGCTAAAATCATTACATCCCTAAAGCTAGCCACCAAGGTCTATCCCTTATTGGCCAATCCCGCCTCCTGAAACTGACTATCAAGTTCCAGCTATCAAAGTATTGAAGTCCAGCAATCAAAAGTCCCCTTTGGATCACTTAATTAACCTGCCCAATTAAAACTAAACACCTCATCCTAACATGGGGTTCCCCTTTGTACCTTTATAAACTGCCATTTTCCTATGTGCCATGTCTGTCTCTTCTCTATCTAGAGTCAGTGCTTTGTCCCTCCAGGACAAATACCCCTGCCCCCTTTCCCTTGTTCCTACCCCCTTTTCCTTGTCAGCTGTCTTTTATCTTTGTCTCTTTTTCCCTGCCCTCTCTCCCTGTGGGACAAATAAACCTCCTTTGAATGGAGAACTTGGTCTTGCAGTATCTTGAGCCAACATGGAGGTTCCCTACAACCTTGGGGTGGGGGCAGCCAACTAATTGATCCTAAAGTCAACATTCTTAGTGCATTGGCAGAGAGAATAAATAAAAGTTATGGTGAGGAAAAGGAAGCCATATGACTTAGAAGTAGAATCGTCCGCAAGGTCACTGTGTGAATAATCACATCGATATCTCTTTCCAGCCAGTGGTTCTGAAAACAACGAGACTAGGGTTTGGAAATACGGTGAGAGTTGGTAAGAAGTCCCCACTTGGGCTTGCATTCTGTGAGACAAAAAGAGGTATCTCAAGGTTTCCCGACAGGTCCCAGAGAAAGGTAACTACAAACGAAACTATATGGATTCGAGAAACACTGCAGGCTAGAAAAGATGGTATCATATTAACACTAAAACTTATGGGCAATGGGGCTGGTGAGACAGCTCAGCACTTGTTGCCATGCCTGGTGGCCTAAGTTGGATCCCCAGAAAACAGGTGGTAGGAGGAACGACCAACTCCAAGATGTCCCCTGACCACCACATATGGCCTAGTCCAAACCTGCCTGAACATATAAACAGACAGGCAGACAGACATGAACACACAACAAATAAACAAGCAAAGTTCTTAAATGATGGGAAACGGTTACTGGTTCTGGAGAGAGTGCCCAGGACAGTGCTTAGAACACAGGAAGTGATCATTTGTGTTAGTTTTTAATTTTGTTTTTGAGTCAGGCTACTACACTGTAGTCCAGAAAATCCTCAAACTCACAGCAACCCTCCTGCTTCAGCCTCCAAAACACTTGAATGATAGGCATCAGTCACCGTGCCCAGTGGTGGTGTTTGTGTTGCTCTCTGTTCAGGCTATGTCCAGTTCGTGTGGCAGATTCATGGATGGAAGCAGGTGAGGAGGGAGACCTCCTTGCTGTGCTCAGTTACTCAAATAAATAAAATACCCAGTCTTATATAAAAAATATCCCTTCAAAAGAGAGCAGGGTCATGGCCCTGACTCTGCACAGAGACCCACACCACCTTCTGGCTTCCTGAGGTTGAAGGCAAGTCCATTTCTTTTCTCTCATTTGACAAGTAAGAACAGAGCTTTGCGTTGTTCCCTTATCAACATTAAATGGTATCTTTCATAAACACCTTTTGTGGAAAGAACGTGGTCTTTTAAACATTTACTCCTCATTTTAATACTTTGCTCAATGCTACTAGGCATGCCATGGATACTTTTAGCATTTAATCAATCAGAAAGTTACACTTATTTTATATGAACAACAAGGTTAAGAGTCCATTAGATTAAGCACCAGTGTTGGCTGTCACTCAAGAGAACAGGTGCTAATAGGGATAGAAATGCCTGACCAGCTTCAGCACTGGCATGGTGCAGGTGGTCATTTAATCACATTAATATAAAATGGGCAATTCAGATTTTGTCAATAGAAGGCCGTTGTTCGAAGCACCCACTTATTAATTCTTAAGAGGTTAATGAATAACCTACTTTGCATAAAATACATCACTGTAGGAAACAGTCGTGCTCCGGCACATGTAAAAGTTAGCAGATGAAAGGTAAATGACACTGCCTAGTGGGAAAGTCACCTTATCTGTCCCAGTCACCATGGTGGCTTCATACAAGACCATGATCCACCCAACCCCAGCTGAAAATAATTTTCTTGAGGTGGCATTCCATCTCTTCTGCCAACTGAAAGCCTTGGATCTTTTGTAAGATGAAAAATAAAAAAAAATCACCAAAATATAAAAGACATCATCTGCCACCCGACTATGCCACTCAGGCTGCCTCAACTAGGCTCCTCAGCGACCACACTACCTCTTTTCCTACAGTCATAACCCTGTTGTGAAAAGTTTAAAACCCTAATGATCCTATCATAAAGAAACATGCATCTTGCTGGCGGGAACACATTAGGTATTCACTGCTAATTTTGAATCATCACACCCTGTCCTCCCCGACCCCCCCATAAGCCAGAATTTTCCTCAGCTCTTATAAACTCCAAAGAAACAAAGATGCAGGTGAGATGGGAGTGGCAGGAATACAAACATAGAGTTTGGGGGCAGTTGGGGGCTCATGCTTCATTTCAATGCAGTTGCTAGAACTTGGACTCCACTCTCAAGGAGGTTCTGTGAATTGTCTTGTCTGTTACGGGGCAGCTATGTGCCCTCCCAAACACCTGGTCAAGACCCTGCAGACTTTCATGTGTGTTCTAAGCTGCCTTTTCTCGAAATAAAAACAGGAGGTAGTTCGCAGCCCATCCGTGTATTATATGAGCTTATCACTCCTTTCCTTTGATATTTTATCTATCCATTAACTCAATAGAAATAGGCAGCAAAGCTGGGGATGCGCTGCAGGAAGGCCCCTCTTGGAAAATGCAGGCAAGACCTTTAAGCTGAGGTTTTAACTTATCTAGTGAAAGCCAGTTAAATGGAAGCTAATCCTTCATTTCACCCTTTTATTAAAGACCATAAGTACTACAGCTTGGGAGTAGAGAGAATAAAATAAATGGATGGAGAAGTACAGGCAGAGGCAATAAGGAATGAGGCTTAGCTGTTTGCTCAAGGTTTGGGAAGCACTTGAAGGTAAAACTCCCAGAGAAGCAGACTCAAAATCCATAACAAAGGCTCCTGCTTCAGAGAAAGCAAGGTACTGCCTGCTGGATGCAGGAACCCTGCCCTTGGAGGATATAAACATCATATGCCAGGCATAATCGGGGTGTGAGTTTCCACCACCACCACACTATGCTTTTATATAATTTGGAATTGAGATGTAAAAGCCACCAACAACAGAAAGATGAACCCCTTTCCCTGCTCCTGGACCACAGAAAACCAACGCTGGAAGTCCAACTCTAAGAAGCAAACTAAAGGAGAGTGCTCCACCTGGAGACTGTTTTCAAGCATCAAAGGCAAGCGTCCAGGAGTCTGCTTTCCTTTAGCCCCCACTTTCAAGTTGATAGGTTTTCTTTTCTAAAGGAAAGCCAAAGGTATTGCCCCCCTGGTGAATTAACAATGTTAATCTTCTTTTTCCTCTCTCTGGTGATAAAGGAATCATTTTTTATATTTAATTAATGCAGAGGATCATTTTGGAAAGTGGCTAATGAGCCTCTGATCACATTACCATGAAAATGTGCATTAACATTGCAACTGAGGAGGCTGTTTCATGTGTAGCAAATCCACTTTGTAATTAGCCCACTGTGAAATGAATCACGTCTGGGGGACTCAGAGGGAGCCAGGAGGCAGTGGGCACTTGGCTACTGCTGGGCCATAGACCACCAACGTCCCAAACACTGCCTTTTCAGCAGCACTACTGTCTAAAGACAGAAGTGGTCCTAGACTAGAAAATAACCTTTATTTTGCCAGATGAGACATTTGTATGTGAACGCCACTTAAAAAAAAGTCAACGAATAGAGTTATAGTAACATTATAGAAGCTATCCAATTTCCTTATGTTTTAGCCAGAAAAGCCCTCAGATATGCGCTGAAGAGATGCTTGAATTTCTAAGATTTTTTTCTTGAGTCAACACATGCATCCTGTAATAAGCCCTTGCAATTAATTTATAGTTCTAAACACAGAGAAAATAGTGCAAGGATGCAAGAATAGAAGATAAAAAAATTCCTTGTTATCTTTCTTAAGACATGTCATGTAGTTTCCTTTATACAAAAATACCAAGTCTTAAACCAAAACAAAAAAATGTCTAATTAACCAGATAATTTCCTCTGGCTAACCAGATTTGGCAAGAAACTTTTCCTGTCTATTCAAAATCACTGAGACCACAGACCTATTAACTCCCAGTACTTATGCAGACAATGATACAATTGATTTTCAAATGTCAACATGATCCCAAAACCAAAGAGGTCTCTCAAAAGATTACAGTCAGAGACCCCAGAGCTGTTCCTCTGACTTGATAGACATCTTGGCAGCAGATACCCAAAATGTTAAAAGACTCCCACAGGAAGTCATCTGAAGGGGGAGTGGCAAGGAAACTGAGAACTGCCACCCAAACCTCAAATAAAAAAAACCCCAAACAGCAAGTCTGCCCTCGATTCCGAAATGCACTGAAAGACAAAAAAAAAATCAAGCCTGCCAGACATCATTTCCCTTTGCTCAGATGAACACAAAGCTTGCCTGCTTCAGTTGCCTTCTGCAGAGCTGCACTCACCTGGGAAACTTCGTACAGGAGTTTGTAGTGTTCCTCTCTTTTCTGAAAAGTGCACAAATTGCAGCCCATTCTAGGAAGCAGGGAGAGAGCACAAATCTTCGAGCTTCCCCAGAACGGCAAGGCAAGTGAAATGAAAGGGAATCACCCTCCAGACTTGAGTACTGTTTATCATCAGTCACTTCGGTCCAGAAACAGCCGAACCGCTGTGAGCTGAAAGCAGAAGCCGGGAGTGCATGCTCTCCGCCTTCCTGAAGTATCTTGCACTCAGCGATACACACAGAGTTTCCAGTCAGTTCATGGCAACACTCCCCCTGTCTCCGCATCAGTGCACATGACTACACAGATTCCAGCTCATGAATATTAATAGTGCCTCATTGATTATTTATGACAGAACATGTTAGCAGGGTGGGGTGTCATAGCTGCTGCTGATGACAGATGAATATTCACTAATTAAGAAGCAAATGTAGTGTGGTTAAACAAAATTCACTTGTGTCAATACCATCTCTGTTTATTAAGGATAGAGGAGTTGAACATGAGGCATTTAAAAAGATCATACATTTAATTCCTCCATTGCTATAAGCTTCTAATATGGTCATAAAAATTGAGAAACAGAAATTACTTAGTTTGCAACTCCATGTTTTACAACAAAGAAATATCTTCAACGTTAGTTAATATAGGGAAGATGAATAAGAGAAATTATTTAAATATAGAAAACAGACCCAGAAACAAATGAAAATTATGGAGTTGTTTTGGGAAAGGATGAGAATGTGTGTGTGTGTGTGTGTGTGTGTGTGTGTGTGTGTGTGTGCGTGCGGGGGGTCTTCCAGCTTTCATTTTGACCATATATATAGGACTGAGTAGATTATTTATAAAGAACAGCACCCAGAGAAAATGTGAGACACAGTCTCCTACTGCAAATAAAGAACATTTAAGCAAATGTGAGCAGATGACAAATAATAAATATTTTAATTAGATAATAAGGGCATGTCCATTAAACAGACATCTAAAGCACCATAATGCATGTAGATCTATATTTAAAAATTAGATAAATACAATGCACTTCCTCAGATAAATTACCAACATATATAGTATTTATGCTAATTTTATTAAAGTCATATATAACATTTCAGGATGCTGACATTGGTGATATTTACATTTTGATATAATGCACAATAATTCCATGTGTGATTCTATATTTGGAATTCATAAGATGCAAAGGTGAACACAGACTTAAAGATGAATCTCAGATCTGAGAATAATAGAATTAATCCATTTAATTTTACACTCACAAATAGTTACTTTGGGTTGCAGGATAGTAGTTTGGGTCCTTTAAAGATAAACTACAAACAGCCAAATCAGATTAGCAAAAGTCAATTCCTTTTGTTCCAATAATGACGTGTCTAAAACCTCTGCCAATTAAAAAGTATGTTTTTCTCCCAGTACATTTTAAACTGGACAGGACATCAGGTCGATTTGAAAGCAAAACAAAAACAAAAACAAAAAACCCTTACTTTTATACTTATGCATAAACTTATATATACTCATGACTCTAGCTAGAAGACATGGTGGATTTTGAAGATGTTTAATTGCTGAACATTTCTCTATAGATACTTTTTGGCGTCTAATTCCCTAAAGGTGCTTTGTCAAATGTTTTTAGAATAGATAACAGAAAATGAATCCAATAGAACTAATTTTTAACAAATTCACTTTGTGACTAGCAACACCTCAACCTGGCCAGTAGCCTGAGATGAGCAATCATTGTTGGCCATTTCCTTGGGGAGGTAATAATCTGATTATCTGGGCCTAATTTCACCTAACAGCCTGGATGGGAGCCAAGACCTGGGACCTTCCAGAAAGTGGTATGATAATTGGTGGTGCTCGCGTGAGTGAAGATCACCAGGATCCTGCAAATTAGAAACCTCTTGTAGGAGACATTAACTAAGTCTTGATTTCTTTATGGAACAAATGTATTCAAAGGGGCAGTCACAGGGAGCTCTATGGAAATCAGTGGGGGCCACAAACAGAAGCAAATATAAGTGTTGAAGACGCAATACCCTTGATGTTATTGGGTGTGAAGATGCGGGGCTCACCTCTTCCAAGAACACCCTGATTGCATTTGGAAGTTTCTAAGCTGAATGTAAGTGAGATGTGGATTCTTGTATATTGATGTTCTGTACTTAAATATCCAGGTCGAGGAATTAGAGTACAATAAGGCAAGGATGGCTAATTCATTTATTTCTAAGTGTTCACTGTCATGACTCACTAAACTCCTTTGGGGACGGTTTTGGAAGTTGGGTATGCAACTATCTAGGCTGCTACTCATTTGGAGCTCTTACTGTATCTTAGAATTGACTTATAATAAAAATAAACAATTAAAGCTTTAAAAATAATTTTTTTCAGTTATCGAAAGGTGAGTATTTTAGTGAAGTAGAAGTAAGCGATTTGAATTGCGGTTGCTTGTCCAGCTCTGCAGCTGCTCTTGGCTGTTGTGTTTATTCATTACTAGGCCCTCTGTTCTTTTGTTTCCATCTGAGGAAACAAGTGTGGCTTCTCCAGTCATTTATCAAATGCTGCCCTTGGCCCATCTACCCTGGAAAGATTCCAACCTCTGCTGCTAATGGGCTCATCCCAAAGAATTAAAGTGTGTTTTGAACAAAGGACCCATAATCCCAGAATATTCAAAATTTCACTGGAATATGGGGGCCAGATTTTCTAGCAGCCAGGCAGCCTATCTTGTATTGGAAAATTATACAAAGTTGGAAATGGAGAAAAATAACATTAATCTGAGTATTTGCAAAATATGAGTAGATTAGTTATAACTGTTTGGGATGTTTATGAGGAGTGCCTTTCTGATTGTTTCTAGCAGAGAATCTTTGCAATGTGTGAGAACATATATTTGGGAATGGTGCATTTCGATACATATTTATTTCCATTGTCTTTCATTTGTGATTACTGTCCTCCACATACATCCTTCTAAATAGGGCATGTGTTCATCAAGATCTCATTTAAATATCAAAGGTTAAGCTGGTAGTGAATGTAGGAATCAACAATTTTCAAGTTCATCCTTTATAACTTGTAGCCCTGAATAGCTAAAGAGTAGTTGAGAGGGCCAGGCATGGGTGGTGCATGCTTTTAATCCCAGCAGAGGCAAAGGCAGGCTAATCTCTGTGAGTTTGAGGCCAGCCGGTTCTACAAAGTGAGTTCTAGTAAGCCAGGGCTATTACACAGAGAAACCCTGTCTCAAAATAAATGGATAAATAAATAAATAATAAATGGGAAATGGGATAGCAGGGAGGGTATTTATCTTTATCTTTATAGAAGTACACTGGCTAATAAGTGAAGATGGTGTATAGACTGTGCCCAGGCCAGCAGTTGTCAGTCAGTCTAGGTACTGTGAATTACTGCCCGTTGATATGATACCTACTCTCACACCTATCAGAGATAAATGGTTATTTTGTGTCACCTGGTAGGAGAAAATGTTCCCGCCATTTGAAGGATTTCCAAAGGCAAACAGATTGTAGTGAGTGCAGAGGACAGAGATTCGTATTAAACAATGCCATGAGCAAGCAATTACGACATTGACACCGCAGATTGCATCGTATAGATGAACATGAAAGAGGAGAGGGGGGAGGGAGGGAAGGAGAGAGGGAAGGGAGGAAGAGAGAGAGAGGAGACTGTCTATACTTAAAAGAGACTTTAATGGCATTGCTATAGTCTATTTTTAAATATGTCCATGACTTACTTGAATTATCAAAACCGTGAACCTGAGTGCCACCAAGTCATGGCGGTAGTCATTCTTAAGGAAAGCGCAGGTAACTAGGCAGGGACACCAGACAGTTACAGCATGGCTAAGAAAAGTCAGAACTTCTGATCTCAGTGGTGGCTTTTTTAATCAATTAGTCACCAGATAGACTTTGGCTATAGATTGTCTCTTTATTTTTATTGTAGTTCATAGTAAGATCTATTGAAAATTAACTCACCAACAATCTGTGTCATGCAACTCAGTATCCTTATAACTCCTTTTGATTTCATTGGTTCTACCTTCTTTGGTTTGGTTGCTTTGGATTAACTATAAACCCGAAATATAAGGATTAAGCTTTGGAAATAAAGAGTCATGGATGATGTAGTGAAGATCCTCGCTCTCTCCTTCCGTCGGTCGGGCTCGGGAAATGAACTGGTTTTGTTTCATGTGCCCGCAGGCCTATTTGTCACAGAGTCACTGTCTCCTTGTCTGACCAATTGTGCAGCACCATGTCACTTGTGTTCAAGCCACCTTTCGTCTACTTAAAACCATCCCCAAGGCCCAACATGGGTGAGGCTGGCAATTTAGATATGCCAAAGGGAAGCTGTACATGCTCAGAGGCAAAGATGAAGTGTGAAGCTATTCCTAGAGAGAGCAGTCACAAAGCTTTTCTTAGAGTGTAGAACTGTTCCACTTTATAATTATGACCATGTCCAAATCCTACATTATACTATTTCATAGCTTGCGTAGAGTCAGAAACATAGTGTGTACATATGTGTACCAATGGCAGTTTTAGGTACCCTGGAGGGGTCTCAGAATGTACCACTTAAGGACAAAGAGGGGGAACTGCACCCATTTTCAGTTGTTACTAAGAGAAGTAAGGGCTAAAGGGCATCAGCAATGCTCTGAGCCTCTCAAAGCTGCCATGGGCAGTGGGTAATCCAGCGGCTACCTTTATGGTGAAGCACATTTTCCTTGCCGATGTGGTCCCTCTACTGATCATCGCCAAATGCAAGCCTTCCAATACATTATCACATGAGCTGTGCTTCTGCATTCCAGCCCTCATCCTTGATGCTTTATAAACACATGTAGTTCACATACCTTATTCTCAACCGCAGACACAGAGAACCCAGAGCTCAGAGAGATCGTCTTGCTCAGGGTCAACTTGAGGAAAGAGATCCATATTTGCTTCTCCAGTTGCAAATTCTGAGGTTGAGTTCAATAGCTAGCTGCTGAGTTGTCTCTCTTTTATAGGAAGTAAGAGCTCTACTGGTAGGTCCTTTCCTGGTGATCAAGGACATAGAAGCTAGAACTTCAAAGTCCTGCCATTAAAAAAATTAAAAAATGAGGGAGAGAATACTACTAAGATTTATCCTAGAATAGGAGAGGTAGTCCATGGTTTAAAAAATACACCTTCTCTATTAGAGTATTGGAATGTTTTTTCATAGGTCAGGGCTGAATGTAATTAGCTAATGCTACAGCAGGCTGGGTTCAGGCACTGCATCTGGATGCTCACCAGGATATGCAACTGTCTACACATGCCGGGGCTGTGCTGGCTCTAGCGCAGGACTCCAGATCCAGGAAGTGCTCAGTGCTGATCCAAATGGGCACTGGAAATGACTCACTTCTTCCTTTGGGTCTCAGTCAAGCTGCACTTCGGTGTCTAGTCTGTACTACCTTCTCTTTGTCCCAGATGCTAGCTGGGTCTGTTTGTCCTTTGGAATAAACTCCTGAAACACTAGGCAAGTTCCATTTCAGTCTCCCCTGGGACCTCATAACTAGCAGTGATGTCTTTAGTTCTAAGTTCTCCATTTATTTTATCCATAGCCATACATGCTACAGCACACATCACATCTGTATTTATGTTTTATCTCTCTCATTGGACTATAACACATATGAAGGCAGCAATAATATATGATTGTTTTTTAAACTCTTGAAACTTCTTAGCATGGCACCTTTTACACTCAGGGATTTCGATAAATGCATAAGAAATAAATAGACATATGATTGGGAGAGGACATTTCTGGATCTAGCAAAGGGGCATACATTTAGGTTTGCATTCTAATGCCTACTTAGTGGGTAACATCCCCCCATTGGACTATTTTCAGAACATTAACGAATGAGGAAACATGAGCATAAAATATATTTAATTTGATTCTTTAAATATAAATTTTAGATCCCTTAAAACTATCTGTGATAGGTCTACAAACGTATAAGGCCTGATCGCACGTGTTTACAAGTTGCTTGTGTTTACATGACAAAATTAACATTCTGACCCATGCGATAGTTATTTATTATATACAATGTTCCTGAATACTTACTTTCTGAATAATACTGGCGTATGGATGGGAGGATTTGGGAATTGTGTTTTACTTTTATACTATCTCAGAGGTAAATGTGTGAGCTCATGTACCATATTTACTACAGGGGAAATCATTTGATGCTAAATATCTCTACTCCAGGAGATTCCAGAGCCCTTCCCTAGCTCTAATCTAGTGTTGGTCACAGCAGTGTGAGGCATTGACCAATACTGTGAGTTTGGAAAGATGTGGCATTGACACTTCCCATGACTGTCTTCCATTTGCTCAGCAAAAGCCTGACACATCAGCATGCTGAACCTTTCCACACTGTACTCATTTGTTGGACATATTCAGTTCATCCCTGGAGTCAATGCCTGCTGTCAGCAGGGTGCTCCACCAACTCCACATTTCTGAGAGTGGGCTCATTACTAGAGAGACTGCAGAGGGAATCACTGAGGCTCTCATCCGAACCTTGTAGTTATTACCTCTGTGGTTTTGCACAATTTACACATTCTGAGATAATATTTAATTTGCAGTAGATTGTGAAGATTACATCTGGTGACAGATATGCGCATGAGTTCCTGAACTATGAAGGACTTTCTCCATGTTGATGTGTGTGGGTTCTAGACTCAATGTGCCTTGTTGTCTCAGTTACTGACGCAATGTGAAATGAATTACTAATATGTTATAATTACTATGGTTTTTCCAATATTTCTTATTTTAAAATGGGTGTAACTGTAACATTTGCCATGTGACTTTTGAAAGAGATAAAGTTGCACTGGTGTGTATTAGATTTATCTGGCCCATAATGTGTCCAGAACATACTGCTTATGTTTACCACAGCAGTAAATAGAATAATATTTATGATAGCCAACTCTGACTTCAAAAACATGTCTGTAATGTTTTTTAATTATAAAGCGACATTGTGATTTCTCTCACAATACTTGACATTTATCTGTTGAACTGTTATAATCATTTCTACTACCTCGATTGCTCCTGAGTCCTTTATATATCAGTGTCTTGTTTACTGGCTCTTTGTTTAATACAAACAGTGGCATGGGAAGTACCCGTCTTCATTCACATAACAGCTCTGATGCTGTGTTTGCTCCTCTCCTGCATAATAAACAAGTATTGTGAACACAAGTGCACTAGAAACTAAGGCAGCATGAGGCAAGCTGTATACTCATGGAACAGTTAGTCTAACAGCCTTTTTTGAGGGAAATATTAAGTATCTGTCTAGCCGAGCTCAGTTGACCTACGTTGGTTAGAGGCCATAGTATTGGTCTTGGCGTTGCCATACCCATCAGCAACAATATGGGAATTAGTTTATCGTGAGTGGTGTCATCTCTGATTTCACATCATAAAAGGATTTCAGCAAACGCTTTCCTTCAACCATTCATTATTGAAGAATACTGTGCATAAAGCAAGGCAGTGATTACTGGACAGACCAGTTAGAAAACACAGGTTAATGTTGATTTAATACTTGCCAATGCTTTCACTTGAGTACTCCAGGCTATCACCAATTTTCCCATATCAATCCTTCGAGATGGTTAGTCCTCTTGACAGGAGTAATATATGATCATATGGCTAGTAAGTGGGGAGGCAGGACTCACGTTCAGTATGTCAGCCTGGCACTAGCTCACGAGTACCTTAGACAGCTTGTCCCTCAGAGAGAGTTGTCAATCTAACACATTCGTAGATGCTTAAGAAAAAACACGGGCGATGCTTGTAGCATGTTGAGATATGAAAATTTCCCCGAGGGCCAGAAGTGTAGTTTAAAATTAACTCCCAGGATCCATGTTGCATCCTCAAGCATGACTGCATAAAATAGATTGAATAAAACCTAAGCAATTTCCTAACTTCACTCCACTCGGCTGCCTATGGGATATTGCTGCACTTAATATATGCCAGCAGCTGAATAGTATTTCCCTTCTTAGTACTTAGTGGTAGAGAATACTCGGGACCTCATAGTCCATGTCTATTTTGAGGGATAGTGAAAGGCAGCTACGTAAGGGAAGCAGATGTGGTGGTTTGGAGAAAAGTGGGAGATTTGCTGATGAAGCTCAGGTTTAAAGTTCCAGATTTGGGGCGAGGTGTGGTGGTGCACACTTTTCATCCCAGCAATCGGGAGGCAGAGACAGGTTGATCCCTCTGAGTTAGAGTCCAACCTGGTCTATAGAATGAGCTCTAGGGATTGATCC
>LOJH01043567.1:0-13968 GCA_001685095.1 Ellobius talpinus
AATAGACAAACCTTTATCCAAACTAACCAAAAGGCAGAAAGAGAATATCCAAATAAACAAAATCAGAAATGAAAAGGGGTGCATGAAATCAGACATGGAGAAAAGCCAGAGAACCGTTAGGCACATTTTGAAAACCTGTACTCCCTAAAGTTGGAAAACTTAAAGGAAATGGACAATTTTCTGAATTAATGTCACTTACCAGTTCCAGGAGATTTCTTCATAAAACTGCAGGGCAATTTATTTTCAAGACAGGGTTTCTCTGTAACTTTGTAGTATGTCCCGGAACCAGCTCTTGTAAATCAGCTTGGCCTCAATTCACAGAGATCCACCTGCCTCTGCATCCCAAGTGTAGGTATTAAAGGCATGTACCACCACCACCCGGGTTCAGCAGGGCTAATTTTTATAAAATCTTCTAAGGCATCTTTCAAGAAATAGTAAATGGAAAACAAAATTCCCAATCTAGATTACTTTTAACCATAGAATTCATGTTCAAGGAAAGATGTTTTTCTGTGTTAAGAATATTATTTAAAAAATGAAGTTATAGAATATGATTCTATCATATACTTTGACATGATTTACTATAATCATTTATAGTTTTTATTTCTAAATCATAGTCTTTTCTTTTTGGCCCAAGTTTGGCTATTACTTAGTCTATCATTGTCTCAATAGAGGTTTCAGAGATGAGGATATGATTCATTGGGTAAAGTGTTTGTTGCACAAACATGATGTCCTGAGGTCAAATTCCCAGTACCTATATAAAACTGTGTAACAGCCTGTTCATGTAACCATGGCTCTGGGATTGGATTTGGGAGACAGAGACAGGAGAATCCTGGCAGTGTGCTGTCCAGGCAGTATATTCAAAATGCTGAGCTTCATGTTTAGTTAAAGTTCTTGTCCCAAAAACTTCAAGGGAGAGAAATTGAAGAAGACACTCAATATAGACATCTGGTCACCTTATGTGCCAATATGGAAAACCTGGAAAAACACACAGACACACAGGCATAAACATACATACACACATACATAGACAAAGACACAGACAGGGGTGGGGGTGGGACTATGAGACAGGTACTTGCAGTGTAAGTCTGGTAATATGGAAGTATTTACATAGACTAGGAAGGCCTTGATGTCACAGATATTCCTTTCCTTATGATGCAGAGTTCTGGGTTTGATATATGCATCACCTTTGCCACACAGATTTTTTTCTAATTGATACTCTCTCACCATAATGTGCAAAAGTCTAAAACTTTTAAGAAGCCCAAAATTGCAATACTGCAAAAAAAAGTTTTCAGTTCTATAGAATACAAGAATCACAGATTAAGGAGAAGATAGGTAATTTATTATTTAAGGGCCAATTCTAACTAATGTAAATTCCCTACACTTTCATCATTAATCAATAAGTTTATCCAATAATGAATAGATGACTTGGATATTAAGCAGTGAGGCTTGCTTATAGAAAGCAGAGTAGAAGATGGTTTTGTTCTCTGTTTCTTGCTGTCTTTCTCTGTCTCTCTTCCTGTCTCTCTCCCCTCTTCCTCTTCCTTCTTGATGATGTGGGATTTCCCTCTGTTGTGAATATGTTTTACTACAATTGGTTAACAAAAAAGCTGCTTTGGCCTATGGCAAGGCAGAATAGAAGTAGGTAGGAAAACTACAAACTAAATGTAGGGAGGAAGAAGCAGAGTCAGGTAGATGCCATGTAGCTGCCAAACAAGATGTATGGAAGAAACTTACCAGTGAACCACAGCTTCATGGTGATACACAAATAAATAGAAATGGATTAATTTAAAATGTAAGAGCTATCTAGGAATATGCCTAAGATATTGGCTACACAGTGTTGTAATTAATAAAGTTTCTCTGTGATTATTCAGGTCTGGGCAGCCTGGACACAAATGTGCAGTCTCTGCTTACACCTTCCCTTTCCTCCATCTCTCCTCTTCTTCCTTCCTTTCTTTTCTCCCTTCCCTTTCTCTCTTCTGCATGCCATAATGTGAGTAGTCTTGTGCCACTTATGGTATGCCAAAACCATGATATTCTTCCTTTTCAGGAATCAGGTTGGTCCAGCTCATCATGTTATTCAACTTCAAAGAAAATGAACCTCATAATTTATGTTTATTTCCTCAGGAATAGATCATAGCAATGAAAAGCTTAACGAGAACAGTAAAGAGTTCCTTAGTCTAATAGAGAATTACACATCATCAGTAAAAAAAGAGATCACTTGTTTTATATACTACAGCATCACAAAATTTATGGAGCTTTTATAAGTTGTACACACACACATACACACACATGATTATATATATATATATATATTTGCATGTGTATATAATTCATATATAATCTTCATTTATTTCAGTTACTGTAATATACTGGTAATATTTCCACATTGAATGAGTGTATATCATTACCTGTAATCATATAAAATCCTAAATAAGCTCTATGGCTTTCAAGGGAAAAGAACATTCCTTATATTTGAAAAAATATATTACAGCAACAGAACTGCTCTTCTGTTTCCTCTTTTTTTAAGTTATCTATATCATTTGCATAGATTAAACATGTGGATCCTTTCTAATTTAATAAAAATATCTATCAGGGACAAAACCACGTCCAATGAAATGTATGACAAGGCCATATTCACACATTTATTGAAACTAGAATTACTGGATGGCCACAATCTATTTTTCTATGATTCTTTAAATGAATAAACTATTAAGGAGAGTTTTTAAATAGTTTAAATTTTTCTTTTATTTTACATCTTCGTTTTACTTCACTTACCACCTGGAAATTTGATAACATTCTCGGAGCAGCAAAGTGAATACTGATCATATTTCTTTCATAGGTTCCCTAACAAACATTAGTCTCCCACATTTTTCAATCAACATAAAACATTTCAGTGGCACCAACCTCATGTCATCTCATAAGCCTAACTAGTTCTTGGCTCATACTTTTCTCGGGAATCAAGGAAAAAAAATATTTACTGGAACAAATGTTCTTTGTGCATAGAGCAAATGATTTAGTGTTGCAAGTAGACATCCATCCAAGTTCTATCTCAGAAATAGTAGGAGAAAAGAATATAAATTCCAAGGAGTCAGCAAAAAGTACATAAAAGTCCAGAAACTTGGCAAGGAAGGTAGAAGATGGGTTAGAGAATAAATTTTCACATAGCACAAATTTGAGTAGCTCTGAGTCACTTTCTCCTGCTCTCTCTAATTTCATTTCTAAAAGAATGGGGATGTGTGGGTTGTAAGTACTGACATTGAGAATTACTGGTAAGCCCCTCAGGATACCCGTAAAAATGTGTGTACAACTAAAGTTTAGGTAAAAGAAAAAATTGGGTATTGAATCACCTTGTAAAGATACTGGAAAGATTTAGGTAATTTTTATCTTTAGTTTTCTTTTGCATTATGACTTGTTCGAATATTTGTATCATAAGTTGTTTGTAATGCTTTTCAAAAAATGTATTATAGTATATAATGAAATACAATTAGATTATTAAGCACAACTAATAGGTTTCAAATAACAAGATTAGTAATGTTTACTGAACAAATATACAGTTAGGGTGGATGTTTTGAAAAAGATATGAACTGATGATATTTGTTAATTTCAAATCTTATATAAGCAATTCATAGAATAGTAATATTAATATCATCATAAATTTCTCTTTGTGCTACTTTGAGTGGTAATTAAATATCTTTAAGATATTTATAGGAGGAATCTAGTATAATGAGACAACCAACTATTTTATGAATAGTGATTGATTTTTCAATAATGTAATGTATATACTATCCTTAACATGTTTACCATTAAATACTCTTTCAATTATTATCATAACTTTTACAAGTAGGCAGTTATACAAATATGAGGAAAGTAAATATTGCTCTAATATTTTTATTCTTCTCAAAATGTGAGCCAGGGACATCTGATGAAAATAAAAATTGTTTCCTTATAATATAAATTATTTTTCTTGTATAATTCAACAGTAAACTTGAGAAATTAATGGATTTTTGAGAACATTTCAACACATATTTCCAGTTAATTGTTGGAATAAATTGCTAATGACATGTTCTAAAGAGATCATCAGTGTGGTACTGAGAAATTTCATTTTTATTATACTGATTATTGAATAAATTAATATAATATATAATATATTATGACCTTAATTATTTATTTGTCTAACAAACTTCATTATACATATCATCTTTGAGACCATTCTTTACCTATATTTTTTATTTATTTACTAATGTTTTCAATTACACAACAATAAAAGTAATATGAAAACTTAACAGGTATTAAACATGAAATCAAATGGTGAATAAAACTAAAACTTATGATAAGAGATACAGTTTAAGAGTAAAAACAACATAAGAGCATACAACATATTGAGAAACTTCATTCTGAAGGTACACACCTTAATTCTATAAAATTCAGACCACAAATCATAGGAATGGAATTCAACATCCAGGTGTGGCGAATGGGGAGAAAAAGGGAGAGAGAGCAGGCAGACCTGTGCCCTTTTTGGTACCCAAGGCCGTGCCCAACCTGGTCCTGCCTCTCAAGAGCCATTGGCTGAAGGAGGTTACCCCATCAGAACTTCCTTTTAATCATATGATCAGCCATATGTTTAAATAGAATGTTGCTGGTTGTAGTAAAATTTACATTTGACAAAACCCAAAATGTGCACCTTTACAGTAACACGTTCAGCCATCACAAACTGCAGGACACTTTGTTATTTGTCAATGAGTAAATGTACATATAACAGCTTTTCAGGCATGAATCTTTCATTGATCAATAAAAGCAAGAGAAAGTCTGGGAAAAGCCATGGATTTTTTTTTTCAATTTTTGAGGCAGAGAGTCACATGTTTTTCAATCTTATTTATATATTTTGCATCCTGACTGAAGTTTCTCCTTCCACCTTCCCTTTGCCCTTCCCCATAATTCTCCCCTCTTCCATTTCTATTTGGAATATGCAGATCTCTTGTGAATATCAATAATACATGGCATATCAAGTTACAATATAACTAAGAGCCTCCCTTTGTGTTAAAGCTGGGCAAGGTCACCCATTGTTTAGAATAGGGTCCCAAAAGCTAGCAAAAGAGTCAAAGACAGCCCCTACTCCCATTCTTACAAGTCCTATGAGAAGATCAAGCTATACAACTGTAACATATATGTAGAGAGCCTAGGTCAGTCAGTCTCAAGCAGGTTTCCTAGTTGTCAGTTCAGTCTGGATTAGTTCCGAGGATTTTAGGATAGTTCATTTTTTGAGTTTTCTTGTGTTGTCCTTGAGACCACTGGCTTCTAGAATCCTTCCTGCTCCCTTCAGCAGGAATCTGGAGTTGAGCATAATATTGGACAGTGGATATCTGCATCTGGTTCCATCAATTGCTGGATTGAAGCCTCTTTCATCACAAATGGACTAGACACCAATCTATGAAGAACAGAATATTGTTAGGCATCATTGCATTAATATTTTTTTTCTCCAGCTGTGCTTGGCTCTATACTACATCTCTAGGTTATCCCGCCTGTGTGTGTTAGAACTCCAGGGCTTTGTCAGTGATGGGTTCACTGTCGTGACATGGTTCTGAGGTCATAGTAGTCCTTAGCTGGCCACTTCCACAATTTCTGTGATACCGTTACCAAACATATCCCATAGGGAGGAAAGAGTGTAGGCCAAAGATTCTGTGGATTGGTGTCCCAATCCCTCCAAAGGATGACTTGCTTGGCCACATGAGATGGTCAGTTCAGGCTGTGCATATCTTATTGATTAGAGGCTTAGCTGGGGACATCCTTGTAGAACCCTGAAGTTTCCTTTGCAAAAGGTTTCTACCTCACCCCCCAGATCCACCACAATTTTCAGCCACCTCTTTCAGTACTCTTCCCCTCTGTTCCTCTTCAACCTGATACCTTATGTTCACATCCCCACATCCCCTCAGTCCCTCAACAAAGTCTCTTCTATTTTCTCTTTCCAGGGTGACCAAAACCATCTCCTCTTACAACCTTCTTGTTTTCTAGCCTCTCTGGTTCTGTGTATTGTAGCATGCCTATCCCATACTTTATAACTAACATCCACTTATGAATGAGTAAATACCATGTTTGTCTTTCTGAGTCTGGGTTACCTCACTCAGGGTGACTTTTTCTAGTTCTGTCAATCTGCCTGTAAATTTCATGATGTCATTGATTTTTAACAAGGGAATACTACCCCATTATTTAAATATACCACATTTATCTATTCATTCTTTGGTAGAGGGACATATTGGTTGTTTTCATGTTATGGCTATTGAAAATAAATCTGCTATAAACATAGTTATACAAGTGTTCTTGTTGTATGATTGAGAATCCTTTGGGTATATGCCCAAAAGTGATATAGCTAGGTCTTGGTGTAGATAAATTCCAATTTTTCTTAGAAACAACTGCATTGATTCCTGAAATGGCTATACAAGTTTGTACTTCCAACAGCAATGGAGGAGTGTTCGCTTTACTCCACATCATCTCTCGAATGTGCTGCCAATTGTGTTTTTTATCTTAACCATTCCTACAAGTGTAGTCTCAGAGTTGTTTTGATTTGTATTTCTCTGGTTCCTAAGAATGTTCAAAAAATTAATTGTTTCTCAGTCATTTGAGATTCTTCTGCTGAGAATTCTTTACTTATATATGGAATTCTTTTTGAAAGTGGATTATTTGGCTTTTTGATGGCCAGTTTCTTGAGTTCTTTATTTGTTTTGAAAATGAATCCTCTCTCACATGTGGGATTGCTGGTGATCTTTTCCCATTACTTAGGATGCTGTTTTGTTCTGTTGACTGTGTCCTTGGCTTTACAGAAGTTTTTCAGTTTCATGAGGTCTCATTTATTAATTGTCAATCTTAGAATCTACATTATTAGTATTCTATTAAGAAATATATCTTCTATGTCTACATATTCAAGGCTATTTCCCACTCTCTATAAGTTTCAGTGTATCTGGGTAAATGTTGAGTGATTTGATACACTTGGATTTGGTTTAGTGTGCTCAGATAGATATAGAATTTTTGCATTATTCTACATGCAAATATTCAGCTTTAACAGCACCCATTTAGTGGAGATGCTTTGTCTTTTTCATTGTATAATTTTTGTTGAAAATCAGGTATCCATAAGTTTGTTGGCTTATGTCTGATCTTCAATTCTATTCCATTGATCCATCTATCTGTTTTTAATTTCAATATCATGTGTTTTTACTACAATAGATCTGTATTAGAATTTGAAATCGCCAATGGTGATAGCACCAGAAGTTTTTACTGTTTTTTTTCTGTTCCATATGAAGTTGAGTAGGGGTTTTCAATGTTTTTAAATAATTGAGTTGGGATTTCAATGACAGGTTAATTTAGTTTGTAGATTGCTTTTAGTAAAATGGCCATTTATTTTTACTGTGTTAATACTACCAATCCAAAAGGCATGGTAGATCTTTCCAAATTCTTTTATTTCTCTAATTACATTCTTCAAAGACTTGAAGTTCTTGTCATACAGATGTTTTACTTGCTTTGCTTGAGGTATATCAATGTATTCTATATTATTTATTGCTATTATGAGGGATGTTGTTTCCCTAATATATTTCTCAGCCCATTTATCACTTGGTTATAGGAGGGCTACTGAGTGTTTAATCTTGTATTCCAGCCACTTCACTAAAGGTGTTTATTAGCTGTAAATGTTCTCTGTTAGAGTTTCTATGGTCACTTCTGCATACTAGCACAACATCTGGAATTAAAGAAACTTTGGATTCTTTCTTTCTAATTCTTATCACTTCTATCTCCTTTATTTGTCTTATTTATCTAGCTAGACCTTCAAATACTATAGTGAATAACTATGGAGAGAGTGTACAGCCTTGTTTTGTCCCAGATTTTAATGAAATTGTTTTGTAATTCTCTACATTTAACTTATTGTTGGCTATTGGCTTGCAGTAATTTGCCTTTATTATGTTTAGGTATGCCCCTTGTTCCCCTGATCTCTCCAAGATTTTTTCAAAAACGATTTTTAGATTTTGTCAAAGCATTTTTTAACATCTAATAAGATGATCATTTTCTTTTTTTCTTACATTTTGTTTATTTAGTGGGTTATATTGACAGATGTTCATATGCTGAATCAATCCCAAATCTCTGAGATGAAGCCTACTTGATCATGGTGGATGATAGTTTTGATGTATTCTTGGATTTGGTTTGCAAGTATTTTATTGAGTCAATGTTCCTGAGGAAAATTGCTCTATAATTCCTTTTCATCCTTAATCTTTATGTGGTTTGTGTATCAGAGTGATTGTGAACTCATAAAAAGAATTTTGTAATGTTCCTTCTATTTCTGTTTTGTGGAATAATTTAAGATGTATTGGTACTAGCTCTTTTTGAAGGTCTGGTAGAATTGTGTGGTAAACCATCTGACTCTGTTTTTTTTTTTCTTGTTGGTTTGTTTGTTTTTGAATCAGAAGACCATGACTGATTCTATTTCTTTTAGGGTTATGTATTGATTTGAATTGTTTATCTTTGTTGATTTAAATTTGTTAAGTGGTATATATCAAGAAATTTGCCCATTTCTTTTAGATTTTCTATTTTTTTAGTACAGATTTTTGAAATTTTGAGTACAGATTTTGGCTTAATGATTCTCTCATACTCCTCAATGTCCATTGCTATGTCCCCATTTTCATTTTTGATTTTAATTTGGATATTTTCTGTTTCTTTTAGCTAGTATTGATGAAGGTTTTTTATCTTTTGTTTTTAATCTTATTGACTCTTTCAAAGAACCCACTCTTTATTTCATTGACCCTTTTCTTTTTTTGAGCATTTCTTTTTTATCAATTTCAGGACTCAGTTTGCTTACTTCTTGTCATCTACATTTCTCAGGTGTGTTTGTACCTTTTTGTTCTAGAGCTTCTTCCAGGTCTGCTGTGAAGTGGCTAGAATGAGAACTCTCCAAATTTTCTATGAAGGTCCTTAATAATCTATGCATTCCTCTTAGTGCCACTGTCATTATGTCCCATATGTTTAGGTATATTGTGCTTTTATTATTAGTGTATTCTAGGAAGTTTTAATTTCTTTTTTTTAAATTTATATCTTGCCCCATTGTTAATTCAGTAGGGAGTTATTCAGTTTTCATGAGTTTATAGTCTTTTTGTTATTTCTTTTGCTGTTGAAATTTAGTTTAATGGTCTAATAGGAAAGAAGTAAAGTATTATTTCAATTTTCTTGTATCTATTCACACTTGTTTTGTGACCCAATGTGTACTTCTATATTTATAAAATGTTCCATAAGATGCAGAAATGACAGTATATTCTTTTTTGTTTAGGTAAAATGTTCTATAGATAGCTGTTAGGTCCACTGATTCATAAAGTCTTTTAGCTCCATTATTACTCTGTTTAATTTTTGTTTAGATGATCTGTCCATTTGTGAGAGTTGTAAATTGAAGTCTCTCACTGTCAGTGTGTGAGTGTCAATATGTGATTTAAGTTTTAGTAGTGTTTCCTATAGAAATGTAGGTACCTTTTAGTTTAGGACATAGATGTTGAGAATTTAGATGTCGTCTTTTTTGTGTTTTTTTTTTTTTTGCTTTGATGAGCATGAAGTGTCCTTTCTCACCTCTTTTTATTTTTTTGTTTTTTGTTTGTAGTATATTTTGCTAGCTATATGAATCGATACACCAACTTGCTTCTTGGAGCCATTTGCTTGGAAAATCTTTTTTCAACACTTAATTCTGAGATAGTATGTATCTTTGATGTTGAAATGTATGCAACAGAAGGATTCATGTTCTTCCTTTCACATACATTCAATTATACTGTGTGTCTTTTCATTGGGGAAATCAAGTCCACAGCTATAGAGAAATAACAATGTCCATTTAATGATTGTTAATTCCTGTTATTTTGTTTTAGTTAGTGATGGCAGTAGTGCATTGTGTGTGTGTGTGTGTGTGTGTGTGTGTCTTCCTGCCTGTTATGTGCTTTTCTTATTCGGGTTATACTTGTGTGGGATTCTTTATTGCCTGTGTATTCCTGGATGTAGTTAATTTTCCCGGATTGCAGTTTTTCTTCTAAAATTTGTAACTCTGAATTTGTGTATCAATATTGTTTAAATTTGACAATATCATGAAATGCTTTCTTATATCCATCTATAGTGATGGGAAATTTTGCTGGGTATAGAAGTCTTGACTGGCATCTGTGGTCTTGTAGAATTTGCAGCACATTTAGCTGTGTCGTTCTGGATTTTAGAATCTCCATTTTCAAGTTGGGTATAATTATAATAGGTCTGCTTTTATAATTATTTGGCCTTTTTCTCTTGCAGGATTTTAATATGCCTTCTTTGTTCCATGTGTTTAGTGTTTTGATCATTACATGGAGAGAGAATCTGTCTTTTTGGACCTAATCTATTTCTATTTGGTGTTCTATAAACTTTTTGTACTTTTATAGGTATGTCCTTCTTTAGGTTAAGAAAATATTCCTCTATGACTTCATTAAAATATTTTCTGGGCTTTTAATCTGATAATTTGTTTCTTCTTCTAATCCTAGCATTCTTAGGTTTGTTCTTTTCATATTGTCCCAGACTTCCAGATGTTTTATGTCAGAAATGATTTAGATTTAATATTTTTAACCAATGTATCTATTTTTTCTATCATGTCTTTGATGCCTGAGATTCCCACTTCCCTCTCTTGCATTTTTTTTGTTGATTCTTGCATCAGTATTCCTATTTGCTTGTCTAAATTTTCCATTTCCAGAGTTATCAGATTGTATTTTCTTTTTTTGCTTTGATTTCTATTTTCTGGTCTTAGATAGCTTTATACATTTCTGCCAACTTTTGTTGTTTTCTCAACATCCTTTAAAATATTTATTGATTTCCTCTGTGATTTAAGATATTTATTCATTTACTCTTTAAGGATGTCTATTACCTTTACAATGTTAATTTTAAGATTCTTTTCTTGCACTTCATTTGTGTTGGAATATTCAGGGCTTTCTGAAGTGGAATGGCAGGATTCTGGTGGTGACATATTTTCTGGACTAATCTTGTTTTTGTTCTTAGCCTTACCTTTAGGCATCTGGATTTGGAATAATTATAAGTCTAGTTGCTGAGCCAGTTAGTAGACAAAAGTCCTACTGCTAAGCTGTTCCACCATTGTCCCCACACATTGGACACTAAAACCTACAAGTCCCACTATGCCACCCAAACCCACTTATACCTTCATGCTCCTCCTGGCCAAATATTCCTTGCAAGGTCAGCAGTCCCTTGTGTCACAAGGGCAAAATTTACCAATTAGAAGAAGAGGTAAATGGATGATCTCCCAGCTAACGTCACCAAATTCCTAGGCCCTAAGGGCTGAGGAAAAATCCTTGCCCTTTTCCCTTTCATCTTAACCCCAGGAGACAGAGAGAAGGTAAGAGCTATGCTAGCAGGCTGCTCCACCATCCCCAGCCATGGGGCAATGTAACATAAGAGACCCACTCTCTGGCCCAAAGCCACTGAAGCCTTAACCCTTCCCCTAGAAATATCCCCACCAAGATCAGGAGCTCCTAGAAAGACAATAACACCTGCACTAATTTGTATGGGTAGGCAGCAGTGTGATAATATGTTCAACAATATCAAGAGCTATATAGCACTACCAGAACCTAGCGGTTCTATAACAGCAAGATCTGAACATCCCAATACAAATGAAGCAGAAGAAAATAACCTTAAAAATAGGTTTATGAAGATGATAGAGGCCCTTAAAGAGGAAATGAGAAATTTCCTTAAAGAAATTTGGGGAAATATGCACAAAAATTGGAAGAAATCAAGAAATACCTTAAAGAAAACCAAGAAAACAAAAAATCAAACAAGTGAAAGAAAGAGTACAATACTTAAAAATTGAAATAGAGCAATAAAGAAAACATAAACCAAGGGAATTCTGAAAATAAAAAATATCTGCAAAAATGAACAGACTACAGATGCAAATATAAAAAACAAAATATAAGAGATGGAAGAGAGAATCTCAGTCATTGAAGATACAATAGAAGAAATAGATTCATAGGTAAAATAAAATGTCAAATCCAAGAAATTATTCACACAAAAATCCAGAAAGTCAGGAAGATCATGAAAATAACAAACCTAAGAATGATAGAGATAGAAGGGAAAAAAGTCCAGCTCAAAGGCACAGAGATTATATTTAACAGAACATTACAAGAAAAGTTTCCCAAATTAAAGGACATGCCTATGAAGATATAAGATGCTTACAAAACACCAAATATAGTAGATCAAAAACTAAGTCCCTGCCATATAATAGTCAATACACTAAATATACAGAAATAAAAAGAACAAATACTAATATCTGCAAAGAAAAAAAAACAAGTAACATATAAAGGCAGACATATCAGAATTACAATCAACTTCTCAAAGGAAAAGTTTATTTTTCTCTGAAAGCCAGAAGATCTTGGGCAGGCATTTTGCAGACACTAGGAGACCATGGAAGTCTGTCCATACAAATATACCCAACAAAATGTTCAATCACCATGGATGGAGAAAACAAGATATTTCATGACATAACCAGATTTAAAAATATCTATCCAGCCCACCCCGAAACCTGTCTGTTCACCTGTGAGCTCTATGGAACTCTGCAATACAGCTTGCTCCAATACTAAGGGGACCTAAGAGGTGAATCAGCAGCCACAGGTCCTGACAGTTGGACACCCACTCTCTGGCACCTCCCCAGTGGGACAAAACCGAGGGGCTCCTCCCCAACTCCCTTGGTATTTATTTCTAGTCAGCCAGCAGGTAGTTTTCCTGCCACTGGGCTAGCCCAAACCCACCTCACCCACAAAGCCAATCTGTTTACCTGCAAGCTCTGTGGAACCCTGAAACACATCTTGCTCCAAGCTTAGCTTCCACTGAAGAATCCTAAAAGACAGCCACAGTAAGGATTGTATGAAGATGCCAAGACACTGCTGACCTCACTGGAAGGAAGAAATGGAAGGAAGGTAGACACCAATTTACGAATTCTTCAAACATCCTAAAATGCAACATGGTAACACCAGAAACCAGCGGACACACAACAGAAAGACTTGATCATCCTAACCCAGAAGTAGAATAAAATGACTTTAAATGTAACTTTATTTAAATAATGGAGACCTTTAAAGATGAAGTGAAAAACTCCCTTCAAGAAATGAAAGAGAAGACAAATGGAAGAAATTAATAAATCCCTCAAAGAAAACCAAGAAAAAGCAATCAAACAGGTGAAGGAAACAGTTCAAGACTTTAAGACTGAAAGAGAGGTAATAAAGAAAACACAGACTGAGGGAATTCTGGATATGGCAAATCTGGGTAAATGAAAAGGAACTACAGAGGCAAGTATAACCAACAGAATAAAAGAGATAAAAGAAAGAATCTCAGGTGCTGAAGATACTATAGAGTAATTAGAGTCATTGGTCAAAGAAAACCTTAAATCCAACAAATTATTAACACAAAACATTGAGGAAATCTGGGACACCATGAAAAGACCTGAGAATATTAAGGGTAGAAGATGGAGAAGAACTCCAGCTCAAAGGCACAGAAAATATATTCAACAAAATTATGAAAGAAAACTCTCTCAACCTAAAGAAGGATATCCCTATGAAGGTACAAGAAGTTTACAGAACACCAAATAGATTGGATCAAAAAAATCCCCTCCCCATATAATAATCAAAACACAAAACATACAGAATAAAGAAAAAATATTAAGAGCTGAAAAGGAAAAAGCTGTCAAGTAACATATAAAGGTAAATCTATCATAATTACACCTGACTTCTCAATGGAAACTATGAAAACTATAAGGTCCTGGATAGATGTGCTGCAGACACTAAGAGACCAGGATGCAAGTCCAGACTACAATACCCAGCAAAGCTTTCATTCACCATTGATAGAGAAAACAAGATATTCCATGAAAAAAAACAGATTTAAACAATACATATACACAAACCCAGCCTTACAGAAAGTACTAGAAGGAAAACCTCAACCCAAGGAAGC
>LOJH01043568.1:0-13968 GCA_001685095.1 Ellobius talpinus
TGGGCCAGGCAGTGCTTAAACGAATACAGTTTCCGTGTAATTATTTCGTGGTATGAGCTAGCCGTGCGGGAGCCGTGCGGGACAAAAAGCAGGCCCACTCCCCTATCACTACAATTAAGTCCCTTTTCTCTCCTGACTCTGATGGAAATTAAAATACTAAAATTTCAAAATATTGAATGCTTTATTTCATTTTCATTCACTATAATTTCTACACCACAACCAGAAAAATGAGAACTTAAGTGCTTAAAATCTGGTATGACATTCTAGAATTATACTTTAAAAATAATTATTTATAGAATGATTAGTGGTACTTAAAATCATATCTCTAATTATTCCAAGAGCATCTTTGTGAAAATCCAAAGTTACCATATTTGTTATTTTATAATTACAATCTGTTTAATCTGATCACTACCCTATTATTGCTTTGTTTGCTGTATTTTTAAAAGAAAATAATGTGTTTAATTCATTGAATGATTCTTTGTCTAATTTGTTCACGGCAACTGTTTCTGAATATTTAATAACAGGCATTTTAATCTAATTTGTGTCTTCTTTCCTTTCTAAATGAATTGTCCCCAGGCATGAGAAACTTATAATGCCAGTGACATATTTTGTTTATTGCATATAAAATGTAACAATGTTTAACAAATATTTGGTGAATTTATTTCATACTATATCACCATTTTAAATTTAAAATGCTGCATAAATCAGCAGACCATGAAACTCAAATAGAATGAAATTATGCACATTGCCTAAGTATTATCTCCTTAATAAAATGTTTCAATAAATTCAATTTTAATAAGCAATATTTCATATTCACTTTCTAATAAAATAGAATGATATCCCAGCTTCACATCTATAAGTATTCAACTTAGTCTTTAGTAACAAGTGACTCTTGTTATAGAGACTCCTCATAGAAATCTTACAGGTTTTAATTCTCTCAGAAGGATCAATCTACTGAGTTTGAATGTACACAAGACATTACAGAAAAAACAGGACAGTCTGAATGTAGAAGTATTGAAACAAAGAAATCAGGCATCTGGTCTCTGATGTAGAGACTATGTTGCCCTGTGTATTGTAATAAAAACTGATGAAATTAAGTGCAAATTTTAGTTTTGTGTCTTTCAAATCCTTCAGACTAGAGCTCAATCCAGAAATGTGATGCCCTGAAATTTCTTACTTTTTTATATATGCAAGCATCCTCTGATTCATTCCTGACAACACCTTGCTCTCCAATAAAATGACCTTAATCCAACAAACCCTGGCCTTTCCTCATTAGCTCTGGAAAGGTTAACACAGATGAAATGCTAATATTGGTATGGTTATCAAGCATGACAGTGGATTTTAAGAAAGCCTTGCAGAAATATATTTCTTTTTTATATATGCAAGCATCCTCTGATGCTTACATGGAGCTTGATGTTAGCACTCATAGCTTAAGCATAGTAAAAGTAACTTTGATCCTTTGTCCATGAGTGTGTCTTTTATCCTCACCTGTAATGTCTACTTTCCAGATAACACTATTTTTCTACTAATTTATATTTAATTTACATATTTTATTTATATATAATTAAATTATATTTACTTCTTATGTAGATGATGAATCAAAAAATGATCATGCCCAAAGTCATAATTAATATATTTACTACTGGTTTAATGATTTGATTGTCTAGAATTCTCCATTTCTAACAGATTATAAAGAGTAAATGATACTTCTAAGGGTTTTTTTTATTTTTCTATAAAATAAAAAATATGTACTTGTCTTAGTTTGAATAAAAAATTTACAAACAATATAAGACTCAAAAGAGATATTAGAAACTGAAAAGGATTTCAATATATTTTAAAGAACATTAATGTCTATAAATCAATATTTAAAATTCTATGCAAAACATTTTTTTCTCTTCTCTATAAAAGCACATTTCTTTCTCTTTGTATCCAGAGAACAGACTCCTTAGGCACACCTTGGGGAGCAAAGGTCTGCAGAATTTGCTCTTTGCCTTCAAGTTTTTGGTGTCTTTCTATCACACTCCCCATTTATTTTATAATATCTTCCTTTATATACAGGAAATATTCATTCTTCATTTATATATTTGAAGTACATAATTTGTTCTTCAGGGAATGGTATTTTAAACTGTATTTTATCTCAAAATAGAATTTGAAATTGGAATTTTGAACAGAGTCAAAACCACTAAGATAAAAATGTGATAAAATTATCATAATTTCACATTGTAGAACTGCTTTGGATAGCAAGGATGGACTATTGAAGTCTAAGAAGATCTGTTTAGCTATCAACTTGACAAGAAGCTGACCTGAAATGATTGGTTTTAATTGTACCTAATTGAATTGAGAAGTACATAAAGTATTAAGAAATTATGCTTCTGGGTGTGTCTACTAGCATATTGCCAAAAAATGTGAATGTGGATAGTGCCACATGGAATAGAAAGAAAAAGAGTGGAAAGTAAGTTACAATGTTAGTATTCTCTCTTTCTCCCTCTCTCTCTCTCTCCCTCTCTTCTCTCTCCCTCTCTTTCTCTCTCTCCCTCTCTTCTCTTTCTCTCTCTCTCCCTCTCTCTCTCTCTCTCCATGTGGGTGTATGTGTCTCCTTCTCCTGCCTTCTTTCTATTGCATGTTATTTATCTAGCCCTTTGTATTTGCTCCTCATTTCTATCTTTAAATATTCCCCACTCTTTCTTACTGTATTAGCTAAATATTGATGAAAAACATCTTTAATTTAATAAAAAGTAGTAGATGTTTGTGTCTAGTGTTATGTGAATTTAGAAAAGAAAGTAATTCATTCTTTGTAAGGATACCTGAAAGTTTCCTGAAGAATGGCTGTGTTTGAACAGCCATTAAAATTAAATTTACATAAATAAAACAGAACTTTAATAAATAAATTAAAATATTAATTAATAATTAAAATAAATTAAACACAATAGGAAATTCTGAGGTATGTGATAAAACTAGCTAAGTCATATTTATCACGAGTAGAAAAAGAAGTAAATGTAATATACAATAAAACAAGCATAAATGAGAATTTAAAACAGATAGAGAAATAAATAAACTCAGCAGGCCACCAGACTTTCATATTGGGGTCAGATATGTGGACTGGGAAAGTACATTAGCAAATATGAAAATATTTTGACTCCTCTTGTCACTTTATGGTTTCTCAATTAACATTTCTATTTATAGTTTCTCTTTTCCTCCATTTCCAAACTTTATAATTTATTTTTTATAATGCTCAGTGATGGTTGCAGTGGAAGGAAATATAAAAGTACAGAATAAGAGAATATATAGAGAGCTCAGCAAACATATGTGAAAAATTTCCTGTGAAGTGAATTGAAGTCTCTGCGATTTGGGACTTTTCCTAAAATTGTTTATTATTTCCTTGGTTTTAGCACTTATCATTTTCTGAAGAAAAGCTTCAAATTTCAGCTATTTGTGAAGTTAGATAAGAAATACATAAGATTATTAATTTTTTTAACAAGAAGTACTTTTTTTAATGCTCAACCGTGTAATACTTTATGGGTGCCAGAGAGATGGAAAGTTTTTTTTTTTTTAATTTCAGACACTTTTTAAGATTATTAATTTTGTTGGATTCCCTGGTGGGAACATTAGTCACCAGGAAAAGGGAAGCAGCAAGCATTAAAATGTAGATGAAAGGTATTCAAGACAAGAGTCAATTTTATGTACATCAATTTCCTTTAAAAGCTTGAATAAGCAAATGAATAAAACTGAATCCAGAGAAATATTAGCATTTCATAAATTTTAACATGATTTGTATAGGAAATTGAAAAGACATTAGGAAGCAGAAGGAGGAAATGAGAAGTTAGTTTATTCAGACAAAGAATAAAGGATATAGGAGTCCTCAAAACTCAACAGTTCGAGCATTTAATAAGTTATTGCATTACATCATCTTATTTCTACTTTCTTCTTACATTAATATACAGAAAGTAAATGACATATGTATCTACATAAGTATGCATTTGGTTAGTCTATGGCTATGATATTATTATTTAATATATTTAGTGTAATTAGGGGAAGACTTATTGGATTCACAGTTTCAGAGGTCTCTGAGAGTAGTTGGTTGACCCAATTGCTTTGACTAGTTCTACTATGGTAAATGTATATCAAGGGAGAAATACATGGCAGAGGAGCTATGCTCAAATCATGGTAGTTAGGAAGAAAAAAACAAACAAAGAAAAAATATAGACACAATGTAAACATCAAGGCCACATCCCCAAATAGTTTTTTTTCCAATAAGTCACATTTGTTGAAGGTTCCACCTCTCTCCAATAGCTACCCAAATTAGAGCATCAAGATTTTTAAATATTCAATCAGGGAACACTCCAACTCCACAGGATAACATGAATATACACAATTATATAACTGATACATACATACAAAGGTTTGGCATATGTGTTAAAATAATTAATGTGTAGTAAAGAGTTTGGATTGCTCATTACTTATACATTCATGTTTTGTTCTATCATAATGAACAACGTTAAATAGTATGCTATAGGAAAAATGTTTGATTGACAGTTGAATATTCATTCTTCTTCTTCCTTTAGGCAAGATCCATGGTTATATTTAGGCATTCTCCTCTGCCCTGATAACATTAACCCAAAATTAAACCCATACATGAGATCATATTTCCAAGGGATGGCATTGTTTGTAGACATGAGATCTTATGAAGCAGCTTCCAATAAGATCATGAGAAAGAATCCTTTATTCTTATAAAACTATGTAAAAAATTAATAAAACCCTTTTCTATGTACCCAGATTCTAAGACTAGATATTTAAGAAGCACAAATTAATTCAATGAAGTTGGCTGAGGCAAATGCTCTACACTTTCATTTTCAAGAACTGCCTGCTTTAAGGGCTGGCCCTCCTTGTCTGCCTTTGGCCTGCACATCAGAAAGCACATAATGTATATGGCCTTTGTTCATGCTGCATAGTTTGACTATATATTTTATGCTAATAATAATTTAGTGAACACATTTTCTCTGGTCTGTGAGCTTAGAGCCAGAAAAAATGGTGTTGGTCACATCATTGGCTCTTGGCCCACATAACAAATGAAATTTCTGTGCACAAAGCTTCATGTGAGCTTCCTCTAGAAGTGACTTAGTAAGCATTACTAAATATTTTTACAAAAAGAACTAGGTACATTGTAGTGCAAGCCTACTGGGGAAAGACACAGAAGTCCACAAATGATCTCTGCCATACTTTGCCCTTATTCCGTTTCATTTGCTATTATAATCTTTTTCTTCTCAGTGTAATCCATCTTATCTATAATTGTAGCAGGTTTTCTGACAATGAGTTCTTCCAGTGGACTGCTGAACTTGAGAGTCGTATTAGAGATACTTGACACAGATACAGTTTTACAAATTATCTATACAGAAAAATACATGTTTTATGAAGCCCTGAAGAATGGAAATGCAAGAAATGAGCAGTTTATTACCCCCATGTAATTTCAAAGGGATTAATTGCTGTGTTTATAAAAGGCTGCTTTAGAATATTAGTAAAGAAATGCTGTTACATAGACATAATTAAGGACCTAAAGCAAAGCATCCATACACATGTATATACACTCAAAATGAATTTAAGGGAGCCTTGTATTATTATTTCTTTAAATAGCAATAACAAAAAAAATCCACTGGAAAATAATGCCATAAGAAAGTGTTTGATCAGCTCAGGAACAGGGTCGGGCGCACGTTCCTCCAAAATGCTCTCCAGGGTGTGTGCAGAACCCTCTGTGCTTTTCTTCCATGGCAATCCGACTGCCAGAAACTCGCCATGTCTATTCTCAAGATCCATGTCCAAGAAATCTTTGGCTCCCATGGGAATCCCACTGTTGAGGTTGATCTCAATATCCCCAAAGGTCTTTTATGAGCTGCCATGCCCAGCGGTGCCTCCACTGGGATCTATGAGACCATAGAACTCAGTGACAATGATAAGAGGTACCCCATGTGGAAGGGTGTCTCAAAGGATGTTGAATACATCAATAAAACTATTGCACCTGTTCTGGTTAGCAAGAAATTGAATGTTGTGGAACAAGAGATGATCGACAAACTGATGATTGAGATGGATGGCACTGAGAATAAATCAAAATTTGGTACCTATGCCATCCTGGAAGTATTCCTGGCTGTCTGCAAAGTTGGTGCTGCAGAAAAGAGGGAACCCCTCTACCACCACATCTTTGATTTGACTGGCAACCCTGAAGTTTTCCTGCCGGTCCCAGCTTTCAATGTGATCAATGGCAGTTCTCAAGCTGGGAACAAGCTAACCATGCAGGAGTTCGTGATCCTCCCTATGGGGCTGTCCAGTTCTGGGAAGCCATGGACACTGGAGCAGAGGTTTATCACAACCTGAAAAATGTCATGAAGGGGAGATATGAGAAGGATGCCACCAATGCGGGTGATGAGGGCAGATTTGAGCCGAACATCCTGGAGAACAAAGGAGCTCTGGAGCTGCCAAAGAAGAACATAATTGGGAAGGCTGGCTGCTCTGACCAGGTTATCATCTGCATGGGCATAGCTGCCTCTGAGTTCTTCAGGTTCCAGCAAGTATGACCTGGACTTCAAGTCCCCTGATGACTCCAGCAGATCACACCCAACCAGCTGGCCAACCTACATAAGCCCGTCATCCTGGAATATCCAGTGGTGTCCATCGAGGACCCCTTTACCGGAAGACTGGAAAGCCTGGCAGAAGTTCACAACTAGTGCAGGCATCCAGGTGGTTGGGGGATGATCTCACAGTGACCAACCCTAAGAGAATTGCCAAGGCTGTCAGTGAGAAGTCCTGCAACTGCATCCTGCTCAAAGTGAACCAGATCTGCTCTGTGACCTAGTCTCTGCATGCGTGTAAGCTGGCCCAGTCCAATGGTTGGGGCGTCATGGGGCCCCATCGTTCTGGGGGAGCCTAAGGATACTTTCATCGCTGACCTGGTGGTGGGGCTCTGCACTTGGCTGATAGTGACTGGTGCCCTTTGCTGATCCAAGAGCCTAACCAAGTACAACCGGATTGGATTTTTATAATAGAGGAAGAGCTGGGCAGCAAGGCCAAGTTTGCCAGCAGGTCCTTCAGGAACCCCATGGTCTAGTAAACTGTGGTTGAAGATCACTGGAGGTGCCAACTGCTTAGATCCTGTCCCTGTTGTCAGCTAGGCAGCTCAAGGCCGGCCCAGAGCTTTCCTCTCCTGTGCAACCTTTTTTTAGACATCCTTGTTGCCTCACCTGACCCCCTGAAGCCCTGCTAGAAACCCCAGCTTTGTAATCATGTGACTGGTCCGAATCATTGTTTGTCACCTCACTTCTAAACTAGTGTCTGGAACACAGTGTAATCTCTAGGGTGGGTCACTGCCCACCCCCAGTTGTTCTACATGCAGAATAAAAGTCTCAGTGACACATTAAAAAGGAAAAGAAAAAGAAAGTGTTTTATCAATTGTAATGTAGATTGCATATCTAACTTGATAAAACAGAAAACTTAAAGTTCTGATAAGCCTATCCAAATGGCTCATTTAAGGGAATCACATTTCTCCATATATATGAATAGAGAATTTGTTTTATGTAAAAATGTTTCTCATATGTTTTTACTCCATATCTACTACAATATTTCACTTTCCTATATACACATTTAATCTCTATATCCATCCATCCATTAATACAACATGTTTTGTAGCTTTTATTAGTAGATTGGCATTAAGAAAGAAAAGACCTGGCATTACAATGACAGGAAATTTTTTTATAAAGAACAATTCTGATAGTATGCCAAATTATCACTCTATACAGCTGTATAAATTTAAAACAAAACAAGTACAAGTAGTAAGGGGTAAATGATTTCATATATCAAAGGCATACTAATTGTCTCAACACAAAGGCTAGGTTGAGAAAAAATAGTAGATTGTATGAGATGACACAATTATTACAAATTGCCAGTCAAGAGAATAGCGCTAGGCTCATGTATGTACTGAAATTTTTGTACACACTGAGAACATTGGTGAGATTGAAAAATGCTGTGGATTTAAGAGACTTAGCACAAAAGGAGGATATAAATTATGTAGCAATCAATTAAGCACAGTCGTCCCTGTGAGACTGACAGTCACTTCCAACTAGAGGAACCGGTGAATTGCACAATATGTCACCCCTTAGACTAGGATGAAAGTGGAACCAATTGAAGATTATTATAGTAGCTAAAAGAGCAACGAACATGGTAGTAATAGAAGAGACACCTGAACATAGATTTTGAGAGATAGAGATATGCTCATTCAGTTAGGGGAGAACAATTTTGTGTGCAACCCCCGACATGCAAATGAGGGTAGTCTTGATTGCTTCCAGGGCTTTTAGTGAAAGCCACAATGCATTCAATTTATCTTTATGCAATTTGTGCTTTGCAAATAAAATAATGGGAGAATGGTTCCCTTTCTGGCTTGCAGTCATGACCTTCCCTCTACAAACATGACAAGGTTCCTCACTGCAAAGGGGAAAAACTAGTTTCCTAGGAAACTTGACCACAGATTGTTGCTGATGTGTTAAAGAAGATAGAGGATCAAGAGCCATGAAGTCAGAGTTACTTGGAATCTAGAGGACCTTCTAATTTGCAATGATCAAAATTTGAACAATTTTGGAGTATTTAGAACAGAATAAAATGTCAGGAAAATAGTTAATTGTACTCCTGGAAACATACTCTAAAATTTCTACACCCTACTGCAAAGAGACTTGCATACCCATATCTAACACTTTCAATTCACAATAGCTAAGACATGGAATCATCTTAGATGTGGATTTCAGTCAGCCATAGATGAGTAAATTTATGAAATCAGGAAGAAAATTTATAGAACTAGAGAATTACTAAGTGAGATGATTAGAACTCCAAAAAACAAAAATGGCATGTTCTTGCTCATACACAGATGCTAGCTTCTAAATTTTATATTCATGTGTTTTATGAATGCATAAAGAAGTATCTGTGTTTTATTTGTACATACATATTCATATAAATACATATTTATGTTTTATAAATGTTTGAGTGTGGTAGAAGTCAGGAAAACAGCAAGGAGTCTTTGACATAAAATGAGGTTTTAGCCAAGGGAAGTTGGGAAGGCAATATAACACAGGTGATATGGAGGTGGACAGGGAGGTATTGGAGGAGAAAGATTCAAGTACTGAGGAGATGGTATATAGAAAATAATGGGGGTGATATTAATAAAATCCCAGCTGTTCTACTTTCATCTCTGTGATAAAACATGCTGATTAAAATAAATATAAAAATGAGAGGGTTTGCATCTGCTAACATGTTATAATCCATAATTGAGGGGTTCTAGGATAGGAATATAAAAAGAAATTAAAGCAAAAACTGTAGAAGAACATTGTTGCTGCCTCAGTCATATTTATCTGTGTTTATCTAGTTTTCTTACCTAGTCCAGAATCAGCTTCACATGGAATGGTACTACCCAGAATGGGCTGGACCCACTAACAATAGTCAAAATTTTCAGTCCACCAAAGATATCCACAGGCCAATCTGATCTCAATAATTCCTAAGTTGACATTCTACTTAAGGCAATAAGTGAGTATGAAAATATCATAAGGAAGCCTGTTTGCTAGTTAAAAATAAAATGCATGTTAAAAATCATTGATTGAATATATCATTATTTTAACCAATTTATAATCTTAAAGCAGATGAGATCCAAAACAAGTTTTATTCATTAAGACAAAAACAATCACACATAAATATAAACTATAAGAATATAATTATGTATATTTACAAAGTAATAACTAAAAAGAAAGCTAAAAGGCGTTAGAAGATGAGTCCTTTTATTTTTAAAAGTAAAATGGAATGATCAGACTACTAATGGCTTAATGTTCCAAAACTGCCTCCAAATAATCCTATGCCTTTAAAACATGAATCGTTGTCTACTCCTACATTACACAGTTTATACTGTAGAAGAGATGTATTTAAATTCAGGTTACCTCTACTGAGACATTCAATTAAGCATATCACTATGTCCAGAAGATTTGCAGGTAAATGAAGAATAGCATATAAAACTAAACAGTGCTTTGATTGCATCCTCCAAACCGTACTTTCATGCCTTTGACATGTTTTAGATTTAGCCCCCTGAGCATCTTGAACACAGGTATAATAGATTATTTTGAGTTCCATATAATATGCTAGCACCTTCGCTTTGAGATACTGTTGTATAGAGCTCATCACAGGGAACCCATCTCTGTATTCCACATTAGAATTTTCTGCAAGTGCCTTTGATTGCAATACTGTTACTATATTCCACAATTATTATTCAATCATTAATTCAATACTATAACAAACACCTCCTCAAACCTCACAGGGCTTTTTTACATAATTAGTACCTAGAAGGATTAATTTCCCCACTATTAACATTCAGGGTTGCTTGTGAAAATCATCACAAGTACTTCAACAACATTATATAATAGTTATGGAAATTAGAGTAGTGTAATGCCTGAAGAAAATAAAATTTCTGAGTAAGATTAAATCTACTATAATACTAAGAACTAGTTATTTCTGGAGAAAACAGGTCAGAAAGATTTTGCACATTATTGGTTGGTTTCCAAAGTTCAGTGCTTCAACCTCATTTTTTAAATAGATTAGTAATGAATTCAAATAGGTTCAAAGATTTGCACATCAAATGAGCCACATTTCAGGGAATCACCCCATTACTAAGCGCAAATTGGCCTAATTCTAAGCATGAGATTGGCTTCTTTTACATATGGGCACGTTACATTGTTTTATTCCATTGAAACTCTTAGTTCAATAAAAGAGCTTTTGAGGTAGAACGTTCTTTCCCGTTAATTAGAAAATACTAACCCATGGCATACATGAGAAGGACTGAGGAGTCACACTTTTTTCTTCAGAGAGAGAGGATGATACTGACAAGACAGCCTTGGAGGCAAGGCATCTACACTCCCACAAATAGCCTAAACCCTCCCAGTGGCTGCTCTGTCAGTCTAGAGGCTAATTAGAAAGTGCAAGGACTTCCTCACACCAGTCTTCAAGTATCACTTCCCATCAATAGCAGTGCTCAGAAACCTGTCGGTCTGCAAGTTGACTCATGCTTAATGTAGAAAACGAGCTATAGAGCTACATAAAATTTTTAACTTTTTTCTTAAAGCATTCAAAGCTACTGTGTTAATGTGTTCGATTTTCGTGACAGAGTGACTTTAGCAGCACTTCTACTATTAAGAAGGCATGCGCTTTCCAATTTCCCCAGTCTGCCACATTCCGCCCTGTCCTGACATGGGGGTCTAGTAGAAAGTCCCTTGTCGTTGGCACAGTGCATGAATAACTTTTGATTGTTTGATTGCTATATATATCTTAATCAAGATTCTGTAAATGCCTTATTCAAAACTTATTTCATAATTTGAAGAAAAAGTATCACCTTATATATGTTGAAAGTGGCATATTTATTAAAGGTGTAAATACTGTTTGGAGGATTCAGTTGTAACTGTAGACATTGGCATCATTGATAAACTAAATGCAGACTAGTTCTAAAAAACAGTTACTCAATTCATGCTTTTTTATTTTTTGAGATTATAGTATAATTACATCATTTCTCCTTTTTCTTCTCCACCAGAACCACACGCATATACTCCTCTATGGTCCTTTCAAATTAATGTATTTTTTACATGAAATGTTGTTATATATGTATACACTTATATATTATATATATATAAGTGTGTGTATACACTTATATTATATATACATTTATATTATTTGTAGTACTGTTTGGTCAATAGTTTTTGCATATTTCAAGCTCACTCTTTTCTCTTAAATTAAACCATTTTTATTACTTTATATTTTACCATGGGGGTCGTGACCTACCAGCAAGGTTCCAACTGGCACCTTGCGTCTTTCTCCTCTGGCAGCTCCTTAATGCATCTTCCTTCTCCCAGCATTCATTTTAGTTTTCCTGCCTACCTCTACTCAGGCCCAAGACAGCTTCTTTATTCATTAATCAATATGAGCAACACATATACAGAAGGGAATCCCACATCACCTCCCCTTTTCTGTCTAAATAAAAAAGGAAGGTTTTAATGTGAACATAATAAGATTACACACAACAAAACAGTTATCAAACAAGAATTATAGTTAAAATATTGATAGCTACTTTATCTTTTATAATAACTAAAGAAAACTATAAATATAACTATCTATTCTTCAACCTCGTCAAAGACTCCAAAAGGATTTAATATTACCTAAGTAAACAGAAGTGCTTTGTAAGCAACTTCCAAAACTCTAGAATTAACAAAGACATCCCAAAAATTACTTCACCCAATAAGCAACAGGAAGTAGTTTGGAGAGAACTGCACTTATATTCTTAAATACATATAAATCCTGAATCTACCAAGATTGAAAACAATTATAATTAGTACAATATGAATAAATAAATAATGCCATTAAATAAATATCCTCAACATAATCATTATACTTATATTTTCTATGAACTTTTAAGTATTGATTAATAAGAGAGATGGTTTGTACCATATAGTGTTATAACATAACTAGAAAAGAATAGTATTGCCAATAGTCCATGTTGTCAACCAAAGCAGAAATGATGAATATTTTAGTGATTCTTTTGTATTGTTTGCTGGATGCAAATTTTGCAATAAAAGAAAAAAAAAGATTTTCAGTCTTTTTCTAGCTGTGTTGTAAACTATTTTCTTTTAGCAATAACTTTCCACAGTTCTTTCTGTGTAAATATTGTCCCACTGAAAACAGATGAAATTAAAGAACATCAATGCAGATTCTATTTTGATTTGATTTGTAATTTCATTTTTTTGAAATTACTGGAAAAAAATAAACACAAATCTTAGCTTTGAAAAAGCATTGACAGCTCTCAACTTAGCAGAAATTACAAATATTTAGAGTAAAATTATAAACGGCAAACTGAATGAAAAATACACATGATCCCAAGTGTACAAATAGCCCAAAATGTCATGCCAGATCATCAAGAATATCTCCACTAAAGGATTTCCAGCAGTGATAGCCCTGTGTGCAAGATAATTATATGAAATGCCAAAAGACCAAGCCAATGGGATAAATGATATTTAACAAAATTAGAAGAATAAGCTTCCAACATTTTGAAATACACCCATGAGTTGAAAAGCAAACTAAACATCCACATGACTAGTGCATTTGAGGTTTTTAAGACAGGAGAACCTTGTTAAACAATTCTCTCTGAACCTCCAGCCTTCCTGCAATACTATACACAACCGTGTTTTTGTTTTAGATTTTCTTTACAAGAATGATTACACTACAAATAGTGGGGAAAAGGAAGAGAGTGCTTACATGAAGGAAGCAAAATCCATGCTCACTTGCAGCCCTGTAAAATGACTGATGCTAACAAAACTTGGGGCTGCTCAGATATGATACAAATGTCCTGTGTGAACTGCAGCTACCTGGAACAGCTTGCATTCCTGCTGCAGAATCTGAAGAACAAGGACAACTAATGAAAGTCTGAAGCTCATGCTGTTTGCTGTTCCATGACAATAAAGTCCCTTTCTCTGAACCATGTGTCACATGTCTCCATTCATCATCAACACAATGGTGCCACACAAAATTGATAGTGTTCAATAGAGTAAAATTGCAGATCCTTCTTCAAGTCCACTGCTCCAGCCCTGAAATTTCCATTTTTGTCAAAAATAGACTGAATTTTCTCATCTTTGCAACTTCTAGATTTTGAATAGACCTTGATTATAACAGTCACCAGAATATAGCTATATTATTATTATTCAATTATTTGATCTTTGTTTTCTATTAATAAATTTGTATTGTGACCAAGGGTTCTACTTTCTGATAAAACCCTTTAAATAAAAATTACAAATATTAACCTCATAGCAACCCACTCATTAGAGGGGGAGAGAGAAGTGAGACGGGGAGAATGGGGAGAGCTTCGGTGGGTTGGGAAGGTTAGAATAGAGGAAGGATAGTTATGGGAGCAGGGAAGTA
>LOJH01043569.1:0-13968 GCA_001685095.1 Ellobius talpinus
TACAGTGTGTCTCAGTTCTGCCATTTCCAGGCTCACCAAGCGTGATTTTGCAGAGCATAGCTATAACCTCCATATTCCATTTCCTTTCCTGTAGTCTGCTCGTTTTGTGATTTAATAGGGAATGGCCAGTGAGAATTCAGTGAAAGCCAACAGGACACAGAGGAGAATGTGTGGCAGTGACTGTCGTGAGGGTCCTGTGTTTTATGTGTCGTGGGGCAACAGTATGATACACAGAAACTGTGGATCCCATATACCTGTTTTCAACCAGTTGGTCTTTCTGAGGCCGTACTGGACTCCACAATGAGTAGATGTGGCCCGAATGGTGGGCCGCTGCTGAATTTTGAAAAGCAATATTTGAGAACAAATAAGGCACTAAGTTAGTGTTGGTAATGGAGAAATGCAAAATGTGTGTCTCAAATTGTGTTTGGTCTCTATTCAACTGGAGAACAGCCCCCAGAAAATTCATGGCAAAGATGGTTGGATAGCAGCCCCCTTCTTCATATTTTCCAGCAGGGCGTATCTCCAAATTATAAGTAGCCTTGGAGTGCTTTTGTTTTATGTTCTTTCCCTTTTGAGAAATACATCCTAAGCTACTTGGAATGGGAAGAATGGAAGTTAGTTACCTATCCAGCAGAGACTCAATGTCTAAAAGAAAAAGGTCCCCTGTATAGGAGAGTATCCTGTTGAAAGAGAACAGTCTCCTGAATTAAATGTTCTCTCAGAAGACATAGACAACACAGGAGTCATTCTCCTGGGTGCTGCAGAAGGACAGGGTTGCTTGGTCGGGTGAGGTGCTTCCCTGTGGTGGCACAGAGGCATGGTTACTGGCAGGACTCTACTGATGCTGGTGTATAGCAGACAACCTCTGACACCATGCCCCAGGCTGCCATGCTGATGGGTTTGTGAATGAGTGACAGTGATGGCCATTTCATCAACGATAATGTTCTCTTTTCCCACTGTGTAATATCAAAGGCAGCGTCTGGGAAAGGGTCCACACCACCAAGCCTACATTTGTCTCATGACTGTTGACAAGCAATCTGGGAGACAATGGAGCCAAGAGGGAGGTGACCTTTTACGCTTCCCTTGTATTCCAAACCTTTGGATCAACCCAGGATCCCTTTGTCTGCTAAAGAGTGACAAGCCCTTCTTTGTCTCATTGCCTCTACTCATTGCTTTCCTTCCTTTGAAAACCATCCTCAAAGTTGCTTTTACTTGCACACTTGCTGGGATGACGCCCAATTCAAGGATGGAGTGCATGGTAAATACTTAGAGTCTTAAATGGCTGGCCATTATTAAGGAAAAGTATCTTTGAGAGTCTTCAAGTCAATCCATAAAACCTGATTTTCTTAAAACACAGCTCTCCTGGCATGCTCTATCTGTCTCTGTGTGTCTCGGTTTCTCCCTGTCTGCATGTCTCTTTGTGAGTAGTTTTCACTGTTTTTGTTGTTGTTTTGTTTTGTTTTTGAGACATGGTCCCTCTCTATAACCCTACCTGCCCTGGAACTCTCTATGTGGCCTCCAAAGATCTTCATGCCTGTACCTCCTGAGTGCTGGTATTAAAGGCACGCACCGCCAAACCTGCATGCTCTTCAGATCTCTTTACTGGCTTAAACAGCCAGTGAGGCAAGAGACGAAAACAACAGGAAAGGAATTGGGGTGGTCAGTAGGACTGTGAACAACCATTCTGCATTCAGTGAACCTGAGTAAGGAGCTCTTTTTGTCATAATTAAACCCAAATCTCTGGAGATGAAAGTAGACAAATGAGATTGCTTATCCTTGTTCTAAAGACACATGTACACTCTGGTCCTAAAGGTTCATTTGCAGCACAGTGTCTTTATATGTTATTATTTATGTAAGGGTGACCGGGCATCATATTCCACTCAAATATCCACAGTCCAGATTTCACCAGGACCAACCTTCCCCACCCGCATTCCTGTTCTGTGTTTGCAAATAGAAATTTTCCCCTCTGGATTCTTGGGAAGTACCTGGTATGGGTTCTATCAGGATACCGCAGAGATTATTTCAAGAAAAAAGATTATGCCGTGTAATGCTTAGCATTTATATAGTTTCTTTGGATTTCAAAAAAAAACAACTTAGAAATATCGCCTACCATGACAGCATCCTTGCGAGGTAGGTGAGTATTATTGTCTCTACATTAACTATAGAAAACTGAGGCCAAAGAGCAAAGGACTCTGTTCTGAGCTTGGTGGCAGGAGCCATACTGGGTATGGGCATCTTGGCCACTTGCTCTGGGCTCTGAAGAGGTCACACCTCTCTCATGTAGCAACAGTCTCCATTAATACAGGATTATATATTGTAGAGACATAAAACAACAACACACAATGACATTATAGAACAATAATCCAATATTTCTGTTTCTTAGTAAAATATGTTAAGCACAGTATTTAAATTGCATTTGTCTGAAAAGCATTTGGTATATTAAATAGCAGAAGGTATATTAAATAGCTCTATAAACATTTGCTGGCATACTCTTAACAGCATAATAATTCTAAATAAATTAAAATCCACCGACGCATAGTGACCTTTCCTTTATAATACTGTTAACCAAACACAAATGTGAAACAGCTTTGTTCTCAAAATGTAGACTTAATGGCTTGCTGAATATTAGCAGGGACACTTCATCTTTCTGAGCTTGAGGAAAGTATATATATATATATACTTTCATATATATATTTTCATATATATATACTTTCATATGTATATGAAAGAGAGTGAGAGAGAGAGCTGACTTTGGTTTTTAAAATAAAATAATCACTTAGGGAGGGGGAAAATGTAGTTGAAGACTGGGTAGTGGTGGCACACACCTTTAATCTCAGCACTTGGGAGGCAGAGGCAGGGAAATCTCAGTGAGTTTGAGGTCAGCCTGGTTTACAGAGCAAGTTCCAGAATAGCCAGAGCTACACAGAGAAAGCCTGTCTCAAAAAACCAAAAGAAAAAAAAAAGAATGTAGTTGAAAGGTGAAAATGAAAGACTGATATTTCTATATTGTATATATTTTGGGGAATTCATACCTTTTCCAAAGACATTCTGAAACTTTGAACTAGTGCCGAGGTGAATACAGAGATATTGTAGAACAAGAACATTTAGGGAGAAAACAGACTGATACCAAAGAAAACCTTTGGGATCAGAAGACAAGGGGACAAAAGACTGAGTGTTTTTCAGGAGTCTTGAAGGCTGTCATGAGATGGGGGTGTCTGTGCTCAGCTGCCTCAATAGGTCTTGGAGATGGGTTATTAGGGAAGAAACTTGGGGCTGTCTGTGTCTTCTCCCCCATTCCCCTAACTCCAGAATTCAGCAATGTTAAAGGAGAGGGCTCACCTCACACTAAAACCTGTGCAGCTGGGCCAGCAGAAAAGGTCCTAAAACCAGTAAGAAATAGAAGACAAGAACTGAGTCTTAAAATCTGTATGCAGATGTTAAAAACTAACTCCTACGCCAGAATGACATTCTCCGTTAGAGCTCATAGATAGAAAAGTCTTAAATTTAATATACGGTGCTAAGATGGTTGTTAGCTAGATATTACATGTCATTCAGAGAACAGTTTTAATAAGTGTGCTTTTTTTATTTCTCCTTAAAAAAATGTCGTAAACCGTGGTCTTTGCTCTAGTCCTTCCTGCACTGGGTCTGAAGCCTCGCTTGTCTGTCAGTGAGCTATGCACTCAAGGGCTCCCTCCCGGTGGCATTGTCATTGACTGGTTGGCTGGAGGGAGACTTGCGTTTGGACAGGTTTGAACAGTTCGGTTGTTTGGTGGGCTGTAAGGATTTGGCATAAGGCGAATACCAGTCTCTTTCAAACACATCTTTAAGTTGTTTAATGATGCTCCTGTTATCTCTCGCATCTGCCTGGTTGATGACAAGGCCCGTTCCAGCATTCTGGGTGAAGTCATTCCCTACCCAATCAAAATTTCCTGCAAACAAAGAAATCATGGTGAGAAGGTGCAATCAACTGGGAAAATTCCCAATATATGAAATGTAGAACAGATTCAAATAAAAAAACATAAAATAAACACCCAGGAATAACGAGAGAGGCAGAATCATGATGACAGCTCCAGAGAAAAAACTTGCAAGAAGCCCTACATATGGCAGATTAATATTTGCATATTATTTTGGCATTTTCTTCAGCTTCGCTCAAGTTGAAACTCAGAACAAGGAATCTGCTGTTCTTTTTCTGTAAATGTTATTTCTTATTGACGTTCACAAGACGCACTAAATACAGCAACATTTAAAATATATAGGAATACACTTTAAAATCCTGTGAACAATTACACCTTCTCAAAGAGACAACATCTAATCCATATGTTTAAACATTATTATGCAGAGACACTTCACAATGGAGGCAAAGCCGAAGTCAGGGAAGAGGCTCCCGTGCTCCCTAAGGAGACTGGAAGGCATTTCCCAGGGCAGGGGGATTGGTTGCTTGGCCAGGTGTTTCAGGACAGTTTTCAGGACAAGCCAGAAACCGGTTGGTTTAAATAGTAGAAATGTATTCCCATCACTTTGGAGACAAAAATTAAGGTCGGTTCTTTCTGAGCGCTAAGGGAAGTGTGATGGCTAATGTTTGTTGCCGACTTGACACATGTAGGAAGAACTGCCACCATCAGACTGACCTCTGGCCACGTCTATGGGGCAGTCATTGCTTGACGGCTAGTTATATAGGAGGGTCCTGTCCACTGTGGGCATTGCCCTTCCCTGGGAAAGTGGGCCTGGGCTGGATAAGAAAGGTATCTGGCCATGAACCTGGGATCAAGGCAGTAAGCAGTATTGCCCCTCTGGTTACTGGTTCAAGCTCCTGTCTTGAGTTCTGGCCTTGGTGTCTCTTAATGATGAACCCTAGTCTGCAAGCTGAAACAAACCCTTTCCTCCCCAAATTGCTTTTGGTTATGGTGTCCATCACAGGGATAGAGAAACAATTAGGGTGGAAGGGATGAGTTCCAACCCCATCTCCTGGGTGGCCCCTTCTCCCTGTCCCTCCACACTGTCTTCCTGTATGCATGCCCTTATCTAGCCCTCTTTCTGATTTTGCTTTTGAGACAGGATGTTACTATATAGTTCAGGGTGGCCTCAAACTCACAGTGGTCCTTCCATTTCAGCCTTTGGAGCTGGGATCACAGGCACGAGACACCATACACAGTTCCTCTGTGTTTTTTTTGTTTTAAATAACATAGACCACATTAGATTAATGTCTCTAATGACCCTGCTTGGGAGTGATTTTCCTTTTACCCATTCTTTCATACAGGGAACTGGAACTTCAGCATATGAATTTGGAGGTTGAGATTGTTTCAGAAGAGGTGGATAATCGCTATGCCATTAATGCTTAATCCGTCTTCAAGACCACATTGGTTTGAATGAAAATGACCCCCATAGACTCATATATTTGCATGCTTAGTCCCCAGCTGATGAGCTTTCAGGGAAGGGTTAGGAGGCGTGGTCTTGCTGGAGGAGGTGTGTCACTAGGGGTGGGCTTTGAGGTTTTAAAAACCCACACTTGGGGCCCAGTGTCTTTCTCTCTGTGTCTGCTGTCAGAGGATCACGTTGTAAAGCCCTCAGCTACTTCTCCAGCACCATACCTACCTGCATACCACTATATTCTTCACCATGATGATAACAGACTAAGCCTGTTGGAATTGTAAGCCAGCCCCCAATTTAAATGTTTTCTTTTATAAGATTTGCTTGGGCCATGGTGTCTCTTCATAGCCATAGAACATGAAAACAAAGGCACGGAAAAGGGCTAAGCAACCCTGACCTCCTATATATGTTTCTTTGGGATCAAATGGGTAAAACCAAGCTCTGCCCTTAGAAGGGGACAGTGCTGTTCATTTCTCGAGTCTTCTGTGTCCTGTCTTGTTCACTGAATACCTAATGCTTACTAGGTCTGATGTGAAGAATGTGGATATAAATCTGAATATGACAGTTTCTGCCTTCAAAGAGTCAATGCAGGAAACAGTCATTAGAACACAGAAGGCAGGAGAGGGTACACACCAGGGTTTCACATCCAGAGCCACGATCACTGGAGAGAAGGCTTTCTATCCTTCGCTAAATATGCCAAGAAGAAGCTGCGTATTGAGTAATGAGAAACACACTGAAGGTTAACTGGGACAAGAGATAACCAAACTCCCAAAGGAAGGTGGTATCTTGTGGCCAGAGAAGAGGTTAGGAGTTTGGAATATTAGGGGCTGTGGTCAAGCTGCAAGGGAGTCTGAGAGGAAAGAAACTATAATTTATTGTCTACTTTGGGCAAAGCACAGTGCTTGTGTTTACAAACACTATTTTACATGACAGGGAGAATTTACCATGAGGAAGGAGATGTTCACAGAGGTTCCTACACTCATCCCAATTTTCATGGTTAACCAATGGTATCTCAGATAAAACCGCTGGAGCTGGGGTTCAGAGTCAAATCTAACTCCAGAGCCAGCACTTCACTTCTGTGTCATGTGGCCTCTGACCCTAAAGGCATCCACTGACTGCTTCACCCTGGACAATGACCTCAGCTCAGGCTCTGGGGCATAGCAGCCACACTGGGATTTCTGCTACATGCATTGGCAGATTAAATTTTCTGGAGGAAACAGACACAGACAAATGTGTTGGGGAAGCCCCGGGAGGAGAAAAGAGGATGGAGGGAGGTGAGGACTTTGGGGAAGTTATCCTGTAAACCGAGCTTCTTCCTGCTATCAGTGAACAAGCCAAAATCACGGTGTTTGTGGATTTCAAATGCTTTAGTTGGCTTCTTTCCGAGATAGCTCTGGGATGTTTCATGCTGACACGGGGATTCTGCCTGACCTTCAAGGTGACATATATGCATCTGTAGTTTCTTTTTAAGTTAGGCTACAATTTCACCTGCTATCTTTTTAGACTGTTTCAGTTCCCCAAAAATGCACGCTAAGGCTGCTGCAATATCCAGAATGAAGTGTGTCCCATGTGTATACGCGATGTTGAGGGTGCCAAAGAGCTCATTTTGTTGGTAGGCAGCCTTGGGCATCTTGCCAGCACCTTCAATTAACCTCCTGCAACCTCCTTAGCTGTCTCGTAACTCAGACGCTTTCCTGAAAAATTTGCAGAGCTTAATTCAGACACATTCTGGAGAATTTAAAATGAGAGAGAGGACACTGCCTGAAGATTCTTCTGCAAGTCTCATACTAAACTAATGGAGCTGTAATCTCATACCCTGGGAATTTTCTTAGTTCCACATTATCAATAAGCATCGAAGGAACAATTTAGCAGATTGCCCAGTGTGCTGAGGATTATTTAAGGTAGCAGTTATTTTCCCTTTTTGTTCTTTGAGTGTTTTTCTCTTAGAGCTCTGCTTCTCTCTAGGGAATCAGTGTTTTGTTAGAACTGTTGTCTATAAAACAAACTCGCCAGATAACATCTTAGCTCAGGATGAGGAAGAGAGCAGGAATCCAATCTTTACTAAGACCCCAGACACACAAGAGCCAGTGTGTGGGGCCATTCATAATATATCACCTCACTTAACCATCACGTCATCATCAAAGGGTGGGTGCTAGTGCTCCCCTTTCTCAGACAGGGAACTGAGACTTAAAAGAGATTACACAACTTGCTACCATCTTCCAGCTTGTGTCAGTGCTGTAATTAAAAAACACAGATTTTTCTGACTCCAAAACACTGCTTTAATTTGTCCAAGAAATGTTTGCATATCAGGTGAGCCATTTGAAGACCAATAAACATTAGTTGTTAAGCTACCATGTCTGGTCTTGGATTGAATTCTGTCTTCCTCTTTGGTTAAGGCAAACTGAACAGGCCTATGGCATATTGCTTTAAATAAAAGCTACAATAAAATGTCTTGATTTGGGGTCTTAAGCCACTGTGTGCATGTCTTGATTTATCCATAAGTTTTAGATAATTTAGACAGAAGTTCCCTTTTTTTTAGTTAACAATTCTGAGGCATTTTTTGTCACTTGTCTTTAAAGTTTTTATAATTATTTGTTTATTTAATATTTATGAGTGCTTTGCCTGCATGCAGCTCTAATTTTAAGAAGGCAATGCTGTAATTAGGAAAAATAGAGACTGATATTCTCAGGCTGGGAGTGCAATGACCCCATAGTCTGGACAGAACACAAAGCTCCTCTCTGGACACCTGCATGGCCGACTTACATCCTTTTTCAGACCCCCATATCCTCCTCATTTCTAAACTTTGATTTTGCTCTCCTCTCTGTTGGTAGTGATGCTAACAGGACTAAGTAAGGTAAAAGTGTTTCATGAAGTAGAGAGTGTTTTTTGTTTGTTTGTTTTTGTTTTTAATTCGCCCATGGAATTTAGAGAAATAACTGATAGGGGTTCCGTATTCATTCTGCATCCCACAAACATGTTTTTCTCTTCTGCTGAGGCTGCCACTTCACATGTGCAATGTAATAATCACCCCGATTCCTTAGGATTTGAGCATCTCCTTTTTATAGACAATGTCAGCTCTATCTGGGATGATTCCAGTGAAGGAATTACCCTGGCCTCCCACACACTGCGACAAGTTAGAATAATCCCACTGACGTAATAATGATTTATGCACCTGGACCTTTATTGCCTTCAGAATAACAGCTAACATTAATTGGGCATCATCTATGTGCCAGGTGCTTTGTATGTATTGTCTCTTATTTAAACACTCTGTGAGGTTAAAGATTGATACCAGCCTCATCTACAAATTAGCAAGCTGAAATTTAGGGAGCTCCAGGGAAGTGCCCCACATTAGATATTTAGAAACTAGCAGAGATGCCACGAGAAGATGGCACGGATGTCTTTGTTTCCCAGACAGTGTAGTGACTCCTCACAGCCCCAAAATGGGGTGTCTCATGATCTTGTAGACAGAGAATAAGCATTTTGGGTCCATGTATCTGTTCCATGCCAGGACTCACCTCTCATAAGTCCTTCGTCGCCTTGCTTATAAAATGAGCCAAATGGACCAGAGAATGTGTGCGGAATATAGACAGTAAATCGTCTTCCATGGTTGGCAGCCATGGAGTAGAGAGAAGGTCTACTTAACTGAAGAGCTCTTGGCCTTCACCCTCCCGCCTTTTAGACGCACAACCTCGTTAATAACTGCGGCGGACCCCTACTGTCTGGGTGATACCCAAGGAGGAGCTTTTCAGCCCCCATACCCACCAATGTAAGCTGCTCCATCTGTTACCATGTACTTGTTGCGGTTTAACTTCGGAAAGGTCTGGTTCTTTTGTTCTTTTGTTGCACAAGCATTCTCTCTTTCCAGATCAAAAAATTTCTGTAAGACAAAAAAAACCCAAAAAAATGGTAAGAAAGCAAAGCAGGTCAATTGAGAATGTTTTGGGTCTTGTTCACAAGCACAAAGGAGCCTATTATCCAAATATCAGCAATAAACCTCACTTGGGTTATTAAAATGACACTTGTTACTTTGTATAGAGGAAGCTATTTTTACTCTCCATCCATATAGGCAACAACAAGGAAAATTAGCATGCTAGACTAGCTCTGTGATTGACTCTGCAAAGCGAACAAATGAACACCAAATTCCTTCTCTGAACAGGGTGAGAACAAGGAGGTTGTTTAATCCTCACTGTCTTACTGAGCAGGGCACACTGGCCCTGGAAGCAGTTTCCTCTCCAGGCGCTCTGTGTCTTGCGTGCCAACAAACTGAATGAATATTCCTACCCGGTGCTTATATTATGTCAATGACTAACTGATTCATCTGAGAATCTGCCATGGTCAAAAGCGATTTTGCCACAAGAACAAATAGTTTTCATTGGAACACCTAAGTTCACGGGCTTTTTGAATGGGCAACTAAAAAAAAATCACAAAATTCAAACTATGGAATTCTTGTGTCATTGTGAATATAAAGTAATGATAATGATGATAACTATGATATTAATAGCATTCTATTTCACCCAAGTCCCAGAATAGGGAAGTTTGGGAAGTGAGGCCTGGCTGCAGGGAAGGCAGGCCTTTGAAATTTGGCCAGGGTTGGATGAATTATCCATTGTGAATGAGCCCGTGGAACTCTGAAGGGTTAGCTCAAGGGTCTCAGTTCTCCACTGCAATTCTCCACATGGATCCTAGAAAGTCTTTCAGCTCTAGCCTCTATGAGCTGGAAGGGAAGAGAGGCAGAGGCCAGATGTGGAAGATGACTTCATATATAAGGTTCTGATAGTTCTAATTTGGGTTGGGGAAATGGTTAGAGCTGGTCTAGCCTTATACTTCATGCTGGGGGAAGGGTAACCTAATGATCACTAAGGGCTCATCTATTCTGAGCTTCATCGGGGTGACTTCTGAGACAGCAGAAACCAGACCAGTGTCGCTGACATCGTTAGAGGTCTTACTGTGCTGGGAGAGAAGCAAAGAGACCAAAAAGAATTACTTTATTAAATAAAGTAATTCAAGATAGCTGTGAAAATATTTTTTAGATTAAAATTTAAAAATTTATGTGTGTATATGTATGTGTGTTGAAGTGTGGGTATGTGCATGTAAGTGCAGGTGTCCACAGAGGCCAACGATGTCCGATTCCTGGAGCTGGAGGTAAGCCACCTGCATCACCTGATGTGGATGTCGGGAACTGAACTCTGTTCCTTTGCAGGAGCAGTGCATGCTTTTATTTGCTGAGCCATCTCTGCAGCCCTGAGTTGTGACAATCTTCCAAGCTTCAGTCTCTCTCCAATGGCCTCAATGATACCAAGCCACATCTGGGCAGGTGATGAGAGCATCTACATAGAGACAGAGCACGGCGCCTGGTCCCAAACCATCTATCTGCCTTGTCAGGGCTCTGTGCTTCCCGCAGACATACTGTATCCAAAGTTTTATACCCTACTTTTCTTGTAAAAGCTCCCTGACCATCTGTGTCCTAGATGATAGGGCAATGTTTCCTCCCCACCCATGCTTGTCTTGACATTTAAAAATACATGGCCTCTGTTTTATAAAATGGCCAGCAGTGAGCTATTAATGTATCCTTCAAGATTCATGACCATCTGTGTCCAAAATGGTGAAACTGAAGGGGTTCTGCAGAGGCTACTATGGCGGATTCCTCTTTTCTTGTAGGATTTCGAGTGCAAGAGCCTTAGAGGCAAGCACACAGTGGGGGCAGGAAGTAGCATGGCAGGGAAGACCCCCTGACTTTGGGTGAAGGGAGACCAAGAGTGACCATGGATGTACGATGCTGTGTGCCCAAGCTCCTGCAAACCTCATACGCTCGACAGAAGATCCTCTGATGTCAGTCACTGACCTTCAGGGTGCATGATGCTCACTGGGGACACAAGATCATAAATGACAACTAAGAAGAGTCTGGGCAATGCTTGGTCCACAGAAGAGAGTCCATGTCTGGTACTGGAAACCCAGGCAAAACCCCACGTCTTGGGAGGGCATATGCCCTGTCGGGAAAGCTATCTCCTTTACTTTGCTTAATGGGCATGCTGCTCCTGTCAAACTGCCTTCTAAATAGCTATGTTTGTACACATAGATTAGCATTGCTATCAGCTTTGGCCTACAAAGCATCTTTCTGTAGGGGTCAGAGAGACTCATAATTAGTCAAAGTATTGAGGATAAATGACTTCTAAATGCCCAACCATAGATGGTATTTCTATCCTCCAAAGACACACAGAACATCAGAAAGGGGGAAGGCACAGGGAGAGGCAGAAAAACCTCACTTTTTGACATGACATAGCTGTTGTTGCACCTTTGAATTTAAAATAAGCTGTGATAAGCTGCACATGTAAGACTGGGCCCATCAACACTCTGTCATGGAAGCAGGGGTGGGGGTCATGTGGTTCCATCCATCCCTGGCGATTTATTATCAACAGTCTGCGGTTGATGGGGATGGGAGAGGCATTTTCTTCAGGTGTGTAGCTCCTCATATGGGGCCCATGCTCCTATAAACAACGCTTTTGTAAATAGTCATAAGGAAACTCACTGGGGAGAAAAATGACTTGGGTATTGCTCTGGGTACTCTCTGCTCTCCTCACTGGTGACAGAGCCTATCTTACCACTGCCTTTCCAAGATCACCCCCTTTTTACTGCCTTCATTTGTGCATAACAGTTTAACACATATTTTGAATGCTATTGGCTTCATGCCAGCCATTAGGGACAGACAGTGACTAGACATCTGGTTTCTGCATCATCTGACTTCCCTGGAGTCCTGAGTGCCACTTCAGTACTCTTGATGATGCTGTCCCTGAGCTGACGCAAGCCCAGCATTCTCTTCTCTATGAAGAGGCATCACAGACATCTGGACTGGTCTCTCAGGCCTTACCTGGCTCCCTTTTATCAACCTCTGCTTTCCGTCCTAGTATTTGATTTCAAATCCCAGTTAGCATCCTTACCCTGTCTTGGATATTTCAAACACTTTCAAATCTGGCCTGCAAGACAGATGACTGGTAATAACCACAAACCTGTTTTCATATTTCCAATACTTACAATGATTTGTGAACTCACAGACAATGGGGTGTCTGCTTCAGTTTTAAAAATTAAAGTTAAGTACAGAGTTGTACAGAGAAAGGGATGGAAATTCTAGGGTTCCCTATAAATGAAGAAAGGAAAACAGATAATGGGTGCTGAGACTATCAGACCAGGATATTCTGTAAGTCTATTTCTTTTGTCCCAGTGAGACACAGCTGCTCTGCTGGACACACAAGCCTCCCTTGCCTTGTGATGTCACCCTGTGAATGATGTCTGTATGGAACAAAAGCTGAAAGGATGCTTACTCCCTATAGGCCTAACCATCAAGTCTCTCACTCCTCCCTCTGTGTGTCTCTGGGATAAGCTGGAACCTATGATTCAAGATGAATGCTTCAGAGACCCTGTCAGAAGTACAGAGCCTATCACAGAGTGGGGTCTCGGCACACAGCCATTGAATGCACAGAGGCTTAGTTTGAAAACTGAGGCCAAAAGGTGAAAGATTAACAGTCATCAGTCAGCTGAAGATGGGGAAGACAGATGTAGGCAGATGAAACAGCACCCACAAAGGTCCTGAAGGGAGGAGGCAAGAAAAATCAAAGGGGAGCCTGAGAGTTAAGTTAGCACATTTCATGGGTGATGTGGGATTTCCCTCTGTATGCTGTGAATACCATTGGTTAATGAAGAAGCTGCTCTGGGTATACTGCAACTCAGAATAGGGCAAGGCAGGGATTCCAAGCAGAAAGAGGATGAAAGAGCAGGTGGAGTCAAAGAGATGGCACGTAGCCTCTGGAGAAGAAAGACGCCTGCACGCTGGTACTGGTAAGTTGCGAGCCTCGTGGTAAAATATAAAATAATGGAAATGGGTTAATTTAAGATATAAGNGATGTGGGATTTCCCTCTGTATGCTGTGAATACCATTGGTTAATGAAGAAGCTGCTCTGGGTATACTGCAACTCAGAATAGGGCAAGGCAGGGATTCCAAGCAGAAAGAGGATGAAAGAGCAGGTGGAGTCAAAGAGATGGCACGTAGCCTCTGGAGAAGAAAGACGCCTGCACGCTGGTACTGGTAAGTTGCGAGCCTCGTGGTAAAATATAAAATAATGGAAATGGGTTAATTTAAGATATAAGAGCTAGCTAGCAATATGCTTAAGCTATTGGCCAAACAGTATTGCAATTAATATAGCTTCTATATGATTATTTTGGATCTGGGAGGCCTGAATAAATGAGTGGTCTCTGACAACACATGGGTACTAGGGTTTGAGTGTGAAAAGCCTCCCATAGGCTCATGTGTTTGAACACTTAGTCCAGTGGGGGGTGATATTTTGGGAAGACGTAGAATCTACCTGAAGAAGTAGGTCTATGGGCAAGGGTGGGACTTACGGGTTAGATACTGTCCCTAATAACAGCCCAAAGTCTGTCCTTCCTGACAGGCCAAGATGTAACAGGTCAAACTGTCATCTCATGCCAGCAAGGCACAAGTTCTGGCCACCATGAAACTGTGGACTCAGATCAATCCTGCCTTCCTACATGATGGAGGAAGGGTCATCTGTCTATGTGTTACTTTCACTGGTTAATAAAGAAACTGCCTTG